>CAXKVI010000001.1:156882142-156888847 GCA_964058755.1 Campiglossa producta
GCAACCCCCAAGCGGATAGTCTTAGAATCAACCATATTCTGTGTTGAAAATTCCATCCAAATCGGTCTTAGAAGTCTTAGAATCAATTATACTATCTATATGCCAAATTTCATCGGAATCGGTCAAGTGGTTCCCGAAATAGTTCGGATATACAAATATACTGCGGTAAGGTGGCAATCCCACCTTTCATTTGATACCCATATTTGCATATTTTGCTACAAAATTAAAAAAAAAAATTGAGATAGGTGGCAACCCTGTAAAGCGCCCCAGGTGGCAACCTCCAAGTGGATTGATTTTATTTAAAACGTTTTTTCTTTGAGATTTTATTGAAAAAACAAAATGAAATTTTTTTAATCATTTACTTTTGTTAAATTTTTCGTTCATATTTTGCTATGCTGTTTTAAAAAATAGATAAGAACAAATAAAATAAAAATTGATTTTAAAGGTGCAACACAACGCCGCCAATCAATTTGTTTCACCCAGTAAAGTGAGTAAAACTTTGACATATTTTAAAATTTAAGTTTTGGCTCAGAGCCAGTCTAGACGCCATTGGTAATCATTTTTGCGTGATTGTGTATGGTTGAGTATGAATAATACTCAACATACATAAATGTATGTGTATGTTGGTGTGTGTAAGTTTGTGCCGGTGTTCACTTAAACGATGCCCCAACTTGGCCGGGCATTAATTTAAAGACCAGAATTTTGCAAACACAAAAATCAGTAAACCTGTTTCAAAGCAAAACCAATAAAACAACTTATTCACTACACGTCCAACTAAGCCTTCCACAAGATTGTCCAGCAAACATTTTTCTTTAATATTTAAAGTCGAACTCGAACCATTAAAAAAAAGGCAAAACTGGTAGCCCTACTGAACCTGAAAAACAGCTGGCGAAAGAGGTTCATATCGTTCGATATATTTCTTTCCCACCCTTGATACACTTGAGCTTTGGTTATCTTAGGACACGTTCACCACGTTAGACTGCAAACTAAAATCTGTAAGAAGAATCTGTTCGGATAGCTGCAGAATTTTGAAACGAAACATCGAAATAGTTTCGAGTTGAGAACTAGCATGTTTAAAAAAGTTGCGATTTTTTTTTGCAAATGTTTGTTGGGTTATAACACTAAAAATACATATACAGGTGTGACAGTGTGTTGGTTGATGATAAATAATTGCGGATTGATGTAATTTGTAAAAAATGTATTACTTAATTTGCATTATAAAATATTTATTCGAGCTATGAATCAATTCTGATTAAATGTTTTGCTATATTTTTATAATACATACAGTAAAACATCGATACAGCGAATTAGTTTATAAAATCAGGTTCATAAATGCTACGTTTTGTACATTGGATAGATAAAAAGTTTGCGTGGTACAACCTGCTACATGTTGTAACTATAAAAAAAATTAAAGTTTGAAATATTTTCTATCGATTCTTGAAACAAATTGTTGCTCCCGCTTACGAAAAGTTCTTCAAAATGTGACAAAATGTTACGTTCCATGCTGTCACACTATTTTCGGTACAAAAAATATATAGGCTTTGGATAAGAATAGTTTTTTGTCATATGTTGTAGAGGTGGGCGAGTGCATGATTTTTGAAACACGACACGACACGTTCACGAAACAGATTTTCGAAAAACCGCACTAACACGCACGGGGAAAAATTACTAAAACACGACACGCACAAAACACGCACGAAAAAAAAGAAAATAAAACGGTATTTTTTTGGCTTTTTTTTTTGTTGTGTATATATTTGTAATATGTATGTATGTACTTATACTTCTAAAGCTTGTAAAGTATGTATCGAAGACTGATCGCACTATTTCAAAATATTTTTCAAAAACTCCCTATATCAAAATTTGTTTAAATAACACTCTCTTTAATACTTCTTTCCAGCAACGCTCTATCTAAGAATTTGATTCAAAAACAACCTATCTAGGACGTTTTGAAACAGAGTGATCTTCTGCGCCAGTTTAGTACAAAAAGTGAAAAAAGTTGATCATGTTTTTTCGTGCGTATTTTTTTTTTTTTTGGTTTTCGGGCTCAACACGATAACGCACAAGCGCGACACGAAATCGTATTTTCAAACATGAGCACATGGACACACGCGTGTGTATTTCGTGTCACAGTCAAAACACACACACGACGCCCACCTCTAATATGTAGCCTTTGTACTCATCTATCCAACGCTATTAAAAATTTTTCCTAGAGATGACACATTAGCACTGAAAATCGGCCGTTCGGACGTTCCTAAAACGTACCTTATATTTTAGGTGATATATGATTTCCCTAAAATTCTACGAATTGGTTAGTGCTACAAAAAATGGTACATACACTATTAATAGAGGAATGTTTCATTTGATTCACTTGGGACTACGCCGATTGACACGGAAAAAAATATATACAAAAAAATTTGGAGCCATGAAAATAAAAAAAAAGTCGAAACATTCGATTTTTCGACCAAAACAAGTCAAAACCCCAAAAATATTTTTTTTTTTTTTTTTCAAAAAACTGTTAACTATTGCTATCGTTTTAAGATCATAATTTTAAGTCGGTCAGGTTAAATGAGACAAATTCGGTTTCATCGAAAATATTTTTACATGTATGCTAAAAAAACCCTTAAAAAAATGACGGAAGGGTAAAATTTGACCAAAACACTTCCCAAAACCGAAGAAATAATTTTTTTTTTTTCAAAAAACTGTTATCGCCAACCTTTTTAGCGGACATTTTTGGGTCGGATAGGGTATAAATGAAAATTTTAGAATCAAATGAAATTTTTTTTAGTTGGTCATGAAAAAAACCTTAAAAATCAAAGTCGAAAAATAATCAAAAAAGTGAAATTTCGCAGGTTCGAAAATTGTTTTTTTGGGTATGCGTAGTGGATATTTTTGCCCTGAGCCCAAAACCTATCGAAAAATCGATGGCACGCTATGGGCTATTAAATCGACCCACCCTAATACACATACATAAAATACAATTTTTGTGTGTAGGGCTGGGTCAAGTTGCTTCCTAAGCGAATAGACCGATCATATGTAAATTTGGAATACTAACTGGAAGTTTTCCATACAATTATCTTAGGATACTTCGCAGATGTTTTTTAAAAGTCATAACTACTCAGCTACGAAAAAAAATATTGATTATAGTCGGAAGCACCTAAGTTTAGCAAGAACCGGTGTTTCAATATCTATCAAATTTTCCCAAGGTGATATGTGATATACGTGTCTACATAATGGTATCAAAAAGTTGGGCCTAGATTCATTTTCAAATTTTTCTCTTTGGTAGACACATTTTCGGAAACACCCATATACTAATAATATATTCCTTATTTCGATAACTCGACCTTGTTCCGATGTGGATCAGGCGTGAGCCAAAATGAGTTAGTATATTATGGATATAAAACGTACTGCAATAACCGATTGATGAATTTCAATATCTCAAGTGGTTTAAAAGATATCTTCTAAAAAGTGCAAATAGAGAAGTTTGTCTTCAAATTTGCTCAGGCTTACATTTGGGGGAGACAACAACTGCCGGGTCTACTAGTTAGGCATAGAGAACAAAGATAGAAATGGAAAGGTCATTCTGATCGCATCAATTAAATTTTTTTTTTTAATCTTCTTCAATATCTCCACTTTTAACTGTTCGTAACACTGCGCTCCATTTAGAGCCAGCTCACTGTAGCTAGGTATTTGTTTGCTGTGTGGATGTTGATTATGTCTCCACTTCTGTTTCGATTGTTTCACTTCATTTAACTTAACTTTTGTTTCAATTTAGTTTTTTCTTTTTTTTTCGTAAACAAAGCGAACATTTGTACTACTTTATTACAACTAAGTGGCATTTCTTTTGTTTCAATATTTATTTTTCGCTTATATTTGTTTTTGTATGCGCTATTTTACCTACTTTATTTAGTTTATCGATTTCAGGTGCGGCTTTCAGTACATAGATACTCATATAGAAGGTATACATAGTGACTTTACGAGTAATACCAAGTGTTTAAACGTTTTTCATTTCATTCAACAGAAAAAAGACTGTGACATGGTTAAGTAAACCACACATCATAAAAATATAAGTAATTAATCATATTGTTAAGTCTGGGGTAGAAAATTTAATAACACAATACCAGTTACAGAGCAATACTTAAAGTCTCATCTTTCTTTAAAGCCCCAAATTTTAAACATTGAACTACTAGAAACTCTACCTCGAAGAGTCCATAGAAATATGCATGCATAAACCACTTAATGTGTGAAACTGAGAAGAAAATGAGCTTGAAATGAGTTTGTGTGAATACGGATTAAACTTTGTAAAATAAATTTGCATATTTAATATTAATAAAATGAATATGAAAATGTTGTTGCTGCAAAAGATCGTTATCACACATTGAAGTGTCGCCTGGATTATGCATGCTCTAGCGTTAATGCGAATACGTTATCAAACAAATGTATGTCAATATGTAACAAAAATGTGGGTAAATGTCACTAGTTGTCGACTAATATATCCTGGGTGTGATGGAACTAGTTTTTAAAAGGACCAAAGTTATAAGGACTACATACAGATGGCAATCTAGCAGCAGAAATCTAGACTGTGTGACTTGGATCTTGATATTGACAACAACCGTGATAGCTAAATTGACAGCGACTGAAATTACAACGATGAAAATGACTGGAGATACTTTGACAGGAACAATGACAGTTACAGTAACGTGACCGTAGAACTGGCAGTGACTGTGACCGCGTAAGTGACAGTGACAATAAAAACCGCCGTGATCATACCCCTAACAGTGAAGGAGACTAAGACAGTTAAGGGACTGTCTTCATGACCGTCGCACCGGCTCTTATAGAGACAGTGACCCTGATAACGATTGGAACTTGGGCGTGACACTCACCCGACAGTAAAAGCAAATTATAAGTTACAGGCAAAATTTGCCATTCGCAAGCATAGTTTCCAGTTAAAAAACTTGCATGCGAAACTGACAGAAGACTGTCTTGTTGGAATGGGTTCTCCTACTAGTTGTAAGGTAGTTGGCAACCAGTTGAATTTACTGCTGGGTCCACACGTTCATATGTAAATATTTCTGTAGGATTATTTACACGCGCGCATTTTAATACTTGCAGATTTTTCTTGGTTGTTTTCTTTCAGTACCGGCTTCGCTGGTCGTCTACCTCAAAATTCTCACACTATCAGTCCTAAATGTTGTATGACTGGTTCAAAGTCGCCCTTGTAGATATGTTGAGGTAATACAGCCCCTTGGTGTCCTTTCTACTTGATAAGGGAAAGGGCCCGAAATAGCTGCAGTTTCGAATGACCATATACTGGTATTTCGGTTTAGAAAGTTTTTTTTTGTCCTTGAAAATTAATTTTACCATTAGATATCGAAATATTCTGCAGAGCAAATCGACCAAGTTTTCTTAGGAAAGGAAGGTTGACCGAGTTTTCTTATGAATGGAAGATTGAGGTGAGATGACGTAGAAGGAAGAAGTGGTCAATTCAAAGCCCACACAAGACAATCGTACTACTACCTGAAGTTTGTAGTAAAGTGAGTACCGGATTCATGTCCGAAATAACTAGAATAGCACTACCACACCACCTTTACAGGAAAATACATTCAGTTTCATACCTGTTAGATTGGGAAGACAAAAACAAGTTCTTAGTTAGGGTCCGTAGGTCTAAAAAACATGTGAAATGTATTAAAGACTCAAGCTAGATCGTATTCGAACTATGTATGTATATATTTAAAGGAGGGAGAAAAATACTTCTTCAAAGACCATTTTTAGCTCTTTAGGTCTGGACGCACATATAGGGAGCGGGATTCTCATTCTTTCAACATCTTAGAGTAGTGCCCAGCTCCCATGATTGCGTTCACGTTGGGCCATAAACTCGAGTTTTTTTAGGTAATTCATTCTGTTGTTGTTGATAAGCTCGAGTTTATTGCTCAACGTGAACGTAACATAAGTCAACTATGGATCGTATTGCCGAGTGTATCCTTATATGACTCCGTGGCCTCAAGTGACGGACTTCTGTAGAGTGGTTCTCTGTAGTCGCTTCAACGGTTAAGGGACAGTCATTTGTTGAATATGGATCCAGTATTTTCCGGTACTAACATCTTCTGGTATTAGGCCTACTACCTCCAGAGCGATTTGTTTGATCTCGATTATCATTCGGCTGGTGGATTTTATACGCTTTTCAATACAGGGACTGCTACCGCGGGTATATTCCAATCCCCTGATCCACTGTACTCGTCCTCATCGTTGTCTTGTTCTTCGTTTCTGTACTGTCCGTTGTGTCCTGTTTTGTATGCGCTGAGAATAATCACTAAACATTTATAGGAGAACCCTCATTTGGTGCCGGCACTTTTCATTATTACATACTTCGTTTGTTATGTGGCTCATACTTTTGGTTGTGCGAAACAGGAAATGTATGAAACCAAAAACGCCGGTAAATTGACATTTGCATATACATATTTGTAGTACATACGAGTGTATATATTGCACAGAACAACATACATGTATATATACCATACAAAATTTCGCGAAAAAATTAATGGAGATGAGCCAAAAAAAGACACAACAAAAAAGTCTAAATTTCTGACTCAGCAAGTTGTTACATATGTACATATGTACTCGTATGAGTGGGACATTAAATCAAAAAAACTGCATGGGGCCCAAAGTCTGAGTGTCACCAAAAATATTTTTTAATCTGAAATAATGACT
>CAXKVI010000001.1:156889047-156891547 GCA_964058755.1 Campiglossa producta
AGTGTGCCTCTGAGGCAGCCAGTTCAACCTAACCTACTTAATATTCATCCTCTCTTTAAATTTCGAACTGTAATTTAGAGGAATCTGTCATGAATATCTAATGCACCTCTGCAAAAGGTGGCCTTCGGCAGCAGCTGAGATCTCCTGCCAGGAGCCGTAGCCTAGCCTTATGATATAGTGGTCAGGCCTATACACTTTAATGGAGGGAAAAGAATCGATCTTGTTATATTCCATGCCGTCAATACCTTGAAGAAGGAATGTAGCGAGAAACTAATTTAAGGTAGTGGACTTTTGAACTGGTTCACAGATGGATCTAAGTTCGAAGGAAAGGTTGGAGAGAAAATTTATTCTCAGAACCTGGTGTAAGTTAGAAGTTCACCACAGATTCTTCCCAGCAAAATTAGCAGTATTCTCAGATGCAGATGGTACGGTCGAGGTTAGTCTGGGAATGCCTAACTTCTCTCCCTATTACCTCAAGAAAGATTCCGGACAACAGTCGAGGATCTCCTGACCTGGGTAATTTTGTATCGAATATGATGGGCACTGGAAAATTTGGGGTTTCACTAGCTACCTAAAGACCGAACTGTCTCTCAGGTAACTGGCACGTTACCTCTTGCGTACCATCATCGGAGCTAAGGCTCACAAGACCTTATTGCTTTAATTCTTAACCTTTGCGCTCACCGCGACATTACAGTTGCACGCGCTCATATCATAGTCCGTTTCAATTGATTGAGAGTTATTGCGGAGTTCTGCGTGCAGCACACTTTTTCACACAAAATCTGAAGAGAGACAATTTGACTCAATGGTTGTAAATACTATTGAACGAGCCATCAATGACCTCAACATAAAATTTGCGCAATCTTTTTCGTCGCGAAAAAAAAAATCTTAAAAAATATTAAAAGTCAAAGGGTTTCCTCTGTTTTTGTGTAAGTAACCAGACCACAATTTGGCGCTTCCTCACTCACGGCAGCGAATTCAGCAGAGTTCAGGCATTTCCTTTTGTTCACGTTTAAAAGACAGAGGCAGACAAATATTGGCTTGTTATTACACACAAGTGACTCAGCAAACAAAAGGACTTCAAAGTGGTGCGACAAGGAGCGACGATGGAATCACTGTATTTATGGTTATGTAAGTGGCATCAATGAAGTGGTTTTGTTAAAGCCAAACACTGAAATATGGTTTATGGGCGTACAATGCGGAAAACGATAAAGTTGTCGAATGTCAAATGTAGATACTCTCACACTTAGACGCCTACCCTTTACGCGAGCCAAAAAGCAACTATTTATGGCTTCAGTGATACAGACTGCGGAGGAGTGGTTGAGAGAGTGAAAAGCGCAAAAAGACATCAAGTGGATATTGGGAAAAAAGAAATTGAATAAACTTGAAAGATTTAAAAAGACAAACTCCGAAAATTGTGTCGGGAATGGAATAAAAGAAAGTCGAAGTTGGGAGTCCGAAGAAATTTAAAATGCAATAAAAATCCTCATGATATACAACTAGTACAGAGAAATATAAACTACAACGGGATCGTATTGAACGTAAACAAGTAAGGAAAGCTGTTTTCGGCTTCGCCGAAGGCTATATACCTTTCATGAATAAGCGTCACGATTTTGACTGTACGATCCCCAGTACAGCCTATGTGAATTTAACATTAGATAATACCGAAATTATCGGAATGATCGATTATATGGGGGCGGTGTGTTATATTGATCCAATCTCATCGATTTTTACCATCGACATTCCAGATTCTTAAAGAGAAATACTTACAAAATTTCACGTTCCTACCTGTTTAATTACAAGCGTTATAGCCCAAAATCCGTTTACCGGAACAATCGATTGTATGGGAGCTATGAGTAGTTTTGGTCCGATCATGATTTAAGCCCGCCATTAAGATACTAGTCAAAATATAGTGAAGGTTGACCATTTGTCCGATGTCACCGTACTGTGCCCCCTTCTAGGCGGGAGCATTTTCATCACTGCGTCTCCACTCCAGCATTACTGTCGGATTATTTTATCCCGGATCGTCCAGATTACTGTCTACCAGATTGAGGAGCAGCCCATCCTTGCTTCGAGAGAAAAGTGGTTTGAGGAACTCATTTAGGGCAGATGACTAGTGAGCTGCTTCACAGAAGAGGAAAGGTTTTAAAGTGCGTAGAGAATTTTGCTGGCCATTTGTAGGCTGCTTTTGGAGAAGAGACCGGGTGCCATTGAGCTAATGATAGGCAGGCGATCTGTGGACCACTTACAGTTCAGTAGAATGAGACCCCGACCAATATGTGAACGCCGTTGAGCTCAACAGTTTGAAAAAACACCACCTCACCAAATAAAATCCCTGAGCTTCGAGAGATTTCCGACAATTTTTTTTTTATATAACGCCCAAGAGCTGGGAAATCACATAGCAGCTACTCTACCTTTCCTATATCCTTCCAGAAGCTTTACTACCGGCGACTACTGCAAAGATTTTGAATATGTATATTAATTTTACTAATCGTGGGAATAA
>CAXKVI010000001.1:156896547-156899047 GCA_964058755.1 Campiglossa producta
TTGGGAATTTTTATTTAAATTAAATTATATGCCACAACATATCAGGCAAAAAGCTGTCGAGCTGCTCACTCATTTAAGTAAACCATATTTATTTATTTATGCAAATATTTTTTCTTGCACACACACACACACATACACATGTAGACAAAGGATCCACATGCCAAGTGCACAGAAGCCATCAACACTTAAGCGCATTTGTGGCAATAGACCTTACCAGTGAGAGTCCCAAAAGGTTGAATGTTCGTTGAGTAAGTAAAGCTCTTCATTATGGCGTAGCTTTGGCTGTCTCACTAGCAAAGTAAACAAGGAAAAATTGCACATATATTTTTTTTATGTACATTTTTGCTTTTATACACAAATTGAAATTGTGCGTCTGCATATTTTTCATTGCCAGCAAAAAAATTTGTTTTCGACGCCTAAAAATATGCAGCACACTAACGAGAGTATGAAATTTTGATACATATCTGCAACTTGTACTGAAATTTAATATTCAAATTTTTTGAATGCAGTTTTCAGCTTGGAATTTGAAAATAAAAAAAATATTATGTTATTTCACTGACTTCCATTAGATGTACTCACGAAAGTTATTCGTCTATCCTAATTTCCTCGTGTTTTATTCACAAATCCTGAGACTTTATTAACCATCTCGTATTGAAACTCAATATATCTTCATATGTATGCATCTCTGCTTGTTTATAGAATTTAATATTTTGCAAGCCTGCATTCTAATGATATTCTATATTTTGCTTAGTTAACAGACAGCAACCGCTTCTCCGTTCCATTCCCTTAAACCGGTTTATTAAAAATTCTCCTCACGTGCACATTTGCTTTGAACACAATATTCTGCTCATATTTTCTTGTTGTTGGCATCTTATTTCGTATTCTAGTCGCGTACAAAATACGATATTTGAATATGTGCGGACGTCAACGACTAGGCTAGCCTCCCTGCCACATCGCTACTTGGCGCTACATCCAGATGCGCAGTTTCCATTGCTAAATTATTCAATAAACATGCAGTGTGCTGGGTAACATCGAGGGAAACTAGGGACCTGCTTGTGAGCTTATCAGGTTTTTGTTGTTTTTTTCTTCTTTCATCCTGCTCAATATTTGGTTAACATTTTATTGTTGGCCGAGCTACTTAGGTTTCAATTTTTATTGCCTTCTTTTTGTCCTTTCTTCTTGATAGTCACCTTTATAGGTTCCGACAATTGTTGGCCTGAGATATCATAGTCACGTCATTCAATTTACTACATCTGTTTTGTAACTACCAAACTAATTTGAAAGCCATCACTGTGATTGATGCACGGGAACCCTTTTTGTGCTGGATAACGTAAGTGGAGGTGAATGTCTGACGAGAAAGACAGGCTATAACTTTTAGAGTTTAAAGGCTGAAGAAGATAAAACAAGAGATAATAAAAAAATTTAATTAAAATAAATTGAAATAAAAACAGAAAATGAAAAAATTAAATACGATAAACTAGAATAAAAAAAAATTATATGAAATAAAATAAAAATATTAAATAAAATAAAATAAAAAAAAAAAAAAACTAATGGCGGCGAAATACCAACAGGTTATCATAACCTCTAACGAGATTTTTAGCCGAGCTTCTCTTTCCAACTTGTGGTGTGTTGCTTTTGAGTTTTCCTACAAGTTGGCGGGACCTACAGTTTTTTGCCGACTCCGAACGGCACTTGCAAAGCAAATGAATTTTTTGCTGAGAAGCTTCTCATGGCAGAAATACACCCGGAGAGTTTGCCAAACTACTGCCGAGGGGCGACCCCGTTTAGAAAAATTCTTTTTCTAAATAATTTTTGATGTTACTTTTGTCGGGCATCGAACCGCCACGACTTGGTGTAGAAGGCCGAACACTTAACCGCTACACCACGGCGGCCGCCAAAATAAAATAAAACAAAATAAAATAAAACAAAACAAAAATTAAGTAAAATAAAATGAAACAAAATGAAACGAAATAAAACCACATAAAAAAAGAAAATGTATTAAAATTAAAATAAAATAAAAATTAAAATAAAATAAAATAAAATAAAATAAAATAAAATAAAATAAAATAAAATAAAATAAAATAAAATGAAAAAATTAAATACGATAAACTAGAATAAAAAAAAATTA
This sequence comes from Campiglossa producta, assembly GCA_964058755.1. Lineage (NCBI taxonomy): Eukaryota > Metazoa > Arthropoda > Insecta > Diptera > Tephritidae > Campiglossa > Campiglossa producta. Next base: position 156,898,676 of record CAXKVI010000001.1, read on the forward strand.
TATGAAATAAAATAAAAATATTAAATAAAATAAAATAAAACAAAATAAAATAAAACAAAACAAAAATTAAATAAAATAAAATGAAACAAAATGAAACGAAATAAAATCACATAAAAAAAGAAAATGTATTAAAATTAAAATAAAATAAAAATTAAAATAAAATAAAATAAAATAAAATAAAATAAAATAAAATAAAATAAAATAAAATAAAATAAAATAAAATGAAAAAATTAAATACGATAAACTAGAATAAAAAAAAATTATATGAAATAAAATAAAAATATTAAATAAAATAAAATAAAACAAAATAAAATAAAACAAAACAAAAATTAAATAAAATAAAATGAAACAAAATGAAACGAAATAAAATCA
>CAXKVI010000001.1:156904047-156944047 GCA_964058755.1 Campiglossa producta
GGTTTCATCAATTACGCAGAGACGACCCCTCATTTTGTGTCACAGTGTAATTAGAACGAAATAAAATAAAAATAAAAATAAAAATAAAAATAAAGTAAAGTAAAATACACTAGAAAGAAACTTTCCTTTCCGGAAGGAAAAAATGTCTTATTTCAAGGGAAAATTTCCTTTATTTTTATCCAAGGACATAGCTTACTTGATATAAATAAATATTTTACTCAATTTAAGGAATATGGGTTTCCTTTTTAGTTGACTCCTGAGTTCGGTTTTGTTACTTACACAAAATAAAAGTGTTAGTTTTCGTATGGTCCGTATATAAAAAAAAATTATATTGACTTCACCGAGAGTCGAACTCAGAACACCTAAAAAAACAAAACTTTCTGTTAAAACAAGAGCTCAACTGTTAACTTAAGGTTAACAGTTTCGATGAAGTTGAATCAACTGCATTGAATAATGAATTGACCATAATTTTGGTTGAATCAACCCATATTTTGATTGATATGACCAGCTCATATTTTTCTGCGCACTTCTTTGAAAAATTTTCAAGAACGAGAGAGTGGGGGTGGATGTTTCAAACAAAATTAAATTGAAGTACTCAATTTAATTGCACCACATTGCCATACTGTGCGCCTCGAACTCATGGAAAGCCCTTATATCCAGACTTGTCTCAAGGTTTTGCGCTTCTTAGAGATTTACAAATATATTTGTAATTATAATTCCAACCCTGAAAAATTAAACTTGTCTCGTCTCAACAACATCTTGATGTCGTGCCTTAAGCATTGAGCATTATCTACACTTGCTTGTTATCCTAATGCCGCCCACATTTGAAGATTTCATAAAAAATGAGGATGCACAAAGCAAGAACAGATTGCCCAAGTAATTTACAAAAAAATGGTGAGAGTACCAAGTACTCGTGATATTTGATGTGTAAACATTCGTATCTGCACATAAGTTTAATGAAATTATAATTATAAGGTCTTATAATTCCATCGTAAAAGTTGCGAAAAATATGACCCCAAAAATGATCCCAAAATTATTCCATAATTACCCAAAATTAACCCAATTTGACCCTAAAATAATCCTTAATTGGCCCCAAAATTACTCCAACTTGACTCCAAACTAACCCCAATACGACCCCAAAATGATCCAAAAATAATCCCTAACTGACGACAAAATGATCCCAGCTTCACGAGTTTTGTGTCTCATGCGTAAGAGCTTAACTTTTTCTGGATGACCCCCAGCGCTAAGATGTTTACAAATCAAAAAAAAATCTGCTATTTATGTACATATGTAACTATGTATTATTCTTGTCACCTATTCAAGTGTCATGACACAAGCTGAATTGTAATTTATTGTTTTCACTTTAGAAATTTATATAGGCGCAAAAGGTATGAGTGTTTTTCTCTACAATTTTTGCAAATTCGCAGAACTACAATAAAAACATAATAATTAAGATTTTTACATGTAAAAAGCAGACACACCTCAGATTACACGAACGCAGGCGCTTAAATGGCAAATAAAGCTAATTGAAATTAATTCCATTTGAGTCAGTGGGTACAAAAGCTATGCAAACGTGAGACAGATTATTGTTATTCAAAGGCATTTAAACAATATAATATATATAATATGCTCTCAATAAAAATAAAATTAGTAACTTTTTAAGTGCGTTTTATCTGATTATCTTTTTGTACCTTTTATGAACATGAAATGGTATTATAACTTTGGTCCGATGTTTGTAAGTATGAGAAGAAGAAGAGATGGACCCATCAATAAGTATACCGAAATGATCAGGATGACGAGATGAGTTGATTTAGCCATGTCCGTCTGTCTGTTGGAACGTAAACGAGTCCCTCAGTTTTTGAGATATTTGGCTGCAATTTTGTATGCGGCCACCATTTTCCAATATAGGAATCATTTGTCGGAACCAGCAAGATCGGACCGATATTAATTATAGCTCCCACAATCGATTGTTCCGATAAACGGATTTTGGGCTATAACTCCTATAATTAAAGAGGTAGGAACGTGAAATTTTGTAAGTTTCGCTATTTTTATATGTGAAATATCGATGTTGAAAATCATCGAGATGGGATAAATATTCCACATAGCCCCCATACAATCGATTGTTCCGATAAACGGATTTTGGTAGATAACTCCTGTAATTATATAGAATGTGGAATGTCGATGTTAAAAATCAATGAGATTGGACGAGTATATCGGTATGAGCTAAAGTTAAATTCACACGGTCTGTACTGGGTTCAAACAGTGAAAATCGTGACGATTATTCATGAAATGTATTTAGCCTTCGGCACAGCAGAAGACAGTTTTCCTTACTTGTTTTATTATATTTTATTTTATTTTCTTTTATTTCTTTTATTTTATTTTATTTTATTTTGTTTTACTTAATTTTATTTTATTTTATTTTATTTTATTTTATTTTATTTTATTTTATTTTATTTTATTTTATTTTATTTTATTTTATTTTATTTTATTTTATTTTATTTTATTTTATTTTATTTTATTTTATTTTATTTTATTTTATTTTATTTTATTTTATTTTATTTTATTTTATTTTATTTTATTTTATTTTATTTTATTTTATTTTATTTTATTTTATTTTATTTTATTTGTTTTTAATTTAATTTTATTCTATTTTATTTTATTTATTTTATTTTATTTTATTTTATTTTTTTTTTATTTTTTTTTTCTCTTTTAACTTTATTTATTGGATTTATTTTGATTTATTTATTTTCATTTTATTATTTTATATTACACTTTATTTAATTTTTAAAATTTTTTTTATTTAAATTCATATTTATATTATTGCTAATTTCATTTTAGTCTCTTTACATTTTATTTTATTTATTAAAAACAAAAATTTATATTTTGTTGAACCGTCTCTTGAATATGTGTGTGTGCCCACCACTGCTTTAATTGCATATTTGTTTTTAATATTGGTCATTGTTCTCATCAAATAAACACTCTAACACCTGCACAGGAAAGCAAATAAAACGCATATTTTAAATTTAATAATCGTGGATAAAAACAAATCGAATGTAAACACTCATCGCTCTAAGGCACTTAATATGGGAGATGATTTAATTTTATTGTTGTTGTTGTTTGATGATATATCGAATTTAATTTATATGAGCGCATACATAAATGCATTACAAATTAGGAATTGTTAATGCAGTCATTTGTATTGAAATTAAAATATTCAAATAAACAAAACGAGTACAAGCAATATTTGCATCTAGTTATTGAGGATAGAATTTTACACTAGGGGTCTTCTCTCTAAATTTTTTTTTTTTTCAAAAAAACACATGAAATTAACCAGATTAGTGTCAAAATTGGAAATTTAACAAAAAAAAAATTTTAATTTTTTCCAGCAAGAACAAAAAACTCACGTATTTTGATGTTGCGTGATAAAAAAATTTTAAAGTCAACCTTTATATGAATGCTGTCAAAAAGCCTCATCAAATTTGTCGTTAAACAAAGACATGGTTTCGGTGTTTTTGGTTTTGAAATTTTAGTCATACCAACCAATTGTAATAAATTTTTGAGATTTGAAAATATAAAGGTGGAGTGCAATTAGTAGGCTTTAAATGTTTTGTCGGTAACCGAACTTCTATTTAGGCTCTCAGAAATTTGATTTTTAAACATGGTACTGTTACGGTTCCTTTAACTGAATGCGAAGCTTCAATTTCCTAGATTACCAGGAAGTTAGTCAAAAGTCGATCGCAAAATTCTCAACTTCAAATTATTTTATCTCGATCTGTGCGACACCTACCGGAATTGTTTGATGAGGGATTGCATTGTCATTGGTTGGTGACAAATTTGTCAAGTTTCAAGTCTCTAACTAATCTGGAAGTGTCTAAAATTCGATGGCAAAATTTCAGGAGTCTTTTAATTTTTTTTTTAAGATTTGCAATTATATAGACCAGCGTGCCATCTATCGGAATTTTGATTTTTACTGTTTGTAGTGTCACTGTTCCCTCAATTTAATGCCTGGAAGTTACTAAAAATCGATCGCCAAATTCCAGGAGTCTTTTAATATTTTTTTTTAATTATCTCCACCAGTGTGACATCTAGCGGAATTTCTTGCACAACAGTTTGTATTGTCTTCAATTGTTCATATGTATGCAAATTTTCAATAATCTATCTTACCGGTAAGTTCCTCAAATATGCGTCCCAAAATTTAAATTTTTAAATGAATTTATCGTATTTCTTGATCCGTGCGCCACCTAGCGGATACTTTTTTCGTTCACATTGCATTGTCACGGAGCTACGAACTATGTTCCAAGTTTCAAGTGCCTAGCTCGACGGGAAGCTACATAAAAAGACTTTGCAAGATTCCGAATTTTCGTATGAAAAAGGTGGTGCAAACAAGAAAGCGACTTAATATAAAGGTTTTAAAAAAAAATTTGCAAGTATGTTAATTTCTTGTGTTTTGAAAAAAAAAAAAATTAGAAAGAATACGAATGCAATAGAACGTTCTTGAATGTTCATAAATAAAAAATTCCGAATCCTAAAAAAAATTAAATAAATGTTTTCTTTCATTTTCAGATAACTGAAATTTAATCCATATATCTTTGGTGAGTAGTGATATACTTACAGTTTACTACAATGCTGTGGCAATAAGGACAAAATTGAGCTATTATCACCATCCAATACTTCGTATTTAGATCTATAATCACACAAATTTCCATGGCTTCTGCCCAAAAGCTGTACATCTTATAGCCAAAAAACCATATCGAAATTCCATGCTTTTAAACTACAATTGTGAATTTCGGAACGCTTAAAAAATTTACTTTGGTCGTTTGCACTTATTGCCGCAGAATTATTAATTATATTCAATCAATATTTTTTTTTTTCTATCAATATTTTAAATTTCATGGTATGCATAAATCGTTATCATTTTCCAAACATCATTGCTTTGATTGTTTATTCTTGGTGCAATAACATGTGTTTCCTTAATCCTGGAATTAGTAATTTTACGTATCATATGTTACATTCAAAATCAGAGCAAATATGAACTCAAATTACATTTTAATTATATATAACAAATACAAAGTAATAATAGCAGTACTTAACGGCTTAATATTTGATAATAATAAATGGGATAGTGCAAGCGTGTGTAATCAACTGTGTTTGATACCGATAAGTCCAAAAGTGCGTGAATAGTAAAAATGGAAATATGTAAATTATCAAAATCGTTTCTAAAGAACATTGACAGGGAGCGTGAAAAAAATGTTCCTAAATTTCTTTATTTGCATTTTTAGTTTCTTTTTATGATGTGGGAACTTAGCTTAAATAATTCAATTTATTATATATATATGTATGTTTTTTTATTTTTACGAAACTATCATTTAGTTTGTATATCGAATTTTCCCACATCAGAACAAAATCTAACAATCCGTTAACCTCACTCGCTACAAAACGTGCTTTATATTTGAACATTGATTGCTTCATATGGGTAAGTAATCTGTAAAGGGAACAAACATAAATCACTATCGGAAATTTCGAAGCTTACGACAACAACAATATCAACATCGTGCACATTGGACTGTCAAGCGTTGCTTTTAGACGGTCATTTATAACGTCGGTTACCAAAGCATGCAGCACGTCGCAGCGCAAAACCATGTCAATGACATTTTACGGTCTGCGAGTATGTGGAGAGGTACCCTATAGGACTCTAGGTTCTAAGGCACTGTGGTATTCAATATAATAATTAAATAAAATATAACAAAATAAAAGAAAAAAAAAAATAAAATACAACAAGATAAAATAAAAATATAAAACAGAAAAAATAAAGTTAAATTAAATAAAATAAAAGAGAATAATGATGATTAAAAAAATCAAAAAAAAACTTAATAAAATAAAACCAAATAAATAAATAAAAACAAAACAAAAAAAGAAAATATAAAAAATGTAAATAAAATAAAACAAAAGAAAAGGAAATGATATGAGTAAATCAAATTTGTATTAAATTCAATTAAACAAAATAAAGCAAAATAACATAATGTCAAATAAAATAAAAAATAAAAATAGAAATAAAAATAGATAAAATAAAAAATTTAAAAATTTATTAAAAAAAGATAAAGCAAAAATTATAAAAAAATTTTAAATAAAACAAGTAAGGAAGTCTAAGTTCGGGTGAACCGAACATTATATACCCAGCGGTAATTTTCGGAAGGGGATAACAAAGATATAGGCCCTAGGAGGATTTACCTACAGTTTTTACTATCTTAGCTATTTACCTTACCGAATTATGTCAATTTATGTGATTTTCGAAATTTTCCATATCGAAAGTGGATCTCGTCCAATTTCATCACCTATATTGTTAGTATATGTTGTTCCAAATTTCATGAGTCTGAAGTAATAAGTATAAAAGTTTTGACCAGCCGAATATTCCAAATGCCTCCCTTAAAGGTGGGCGTTCCTACGCCCACATCTAAACATTTATCAAACATCATAAAAGATTGATTGAGGGGCTCTCCTACCAACCTATATCATTTTAGCCATTTTCGTTACCGAATTATGTCAATTTATTAGATTTTCGAAATGTTCCATATCGAAAGTGGGCGTGGTCGGAAAGCGATTTCGTCCAATTACATCAGGTATGCTCCCTATTATGCTAGTATACCTTGTACCAATTTCATCGTTCTACCGTAATCAGTTTAAAAGTTATGACCCGTGAATTTTTCAAATATGCCTCCCTGAAAAGTGGGCGATGCCACGCCTACTTTTAAAAATTTATCAAAAATCATAATAGAATGAATAGGAGGTTCATCCTACCAAACTATATCATTTTAGTCATTTCCGTTACCGAAGTATGTCAATTTATGTGATTTTCGAAATTTTCGATATCGAAAGTGGCGTTATTGGAGGGCGATTTTATCCAATTTCATCAGGTATACTCCCAACGATACTAGTATGCTTTGTGCCAAATTCCATCGTTCTATCGTAATCAGTTTAAAAGTTACGCCCAGTCGAATTTTCAAAAATGCCCCCCTTAAAATTGGGCGGTGCCACGCCCACTATAAAAATTTTTGGAAAAAATCTTAAAAGAATGACCAGGGGGATTCACCAATAAAATTATATCATTTTAGCCATTTCAGCTGCCGAGATATGCCAATTTGTGGGATTTTCGAAATTTTCGATATCGAAAAAGGGGGCGTGGTTATCATCCGATTTCGCCCATTTTCAATAGCAACCTACCTTGGCCAGAAAGTAACCTGTATACAAAATTTCATGCAAATATCTCAATTTTCACACAAGTTATCGTGTACAGGGACGAACAGACGGACGGACATGCCTTAATCAACTCCTCTTTTAATCCTAACAACTTTCATATATGGAACTCTATATCTATCTCGATTATTTTGTGCCGGTACAAACAACCGTTATGTGAACAAAATTAATATACCCTTGTACTAGTACTAGTACGCTGGGTATAATAAAATAAAATAGAACGAAATTAAATAATATAAAAATTAAGCAAAGTAAAAAAATAAATGAAATAAAAAAAAAATATAAAAAAAATAAAAAATGAAATAATAGAAAGTAAAATAAGAACGAGATAAAAAAATAAATATTGAAAATTAAAAAAAAAGTGATAATTAGTTTATGTATGATTTAAAATATGTCTGTTCTTTTGTAGTCCTGATGATCACTTCAGAGTGAAGTCAAAATATCGACGTGACATCAAAATAAATGTATATTAAAAATTCACTTGTTGTGTTCCAATAAGTAATGTATTTACATATATTTGGACTCGAGCTCGTTAATCTTTCTCATAAAAAAAAATTTTTGAAAAATTTTAGTAAAAAATTTATAAAAAAAAAATTTTATCAATTTTTTCAAATTTTGACATTTTTGATATCTTTAATTTTAATTTAAAGTTTGATCTTTTTACTTTAAAATGATACCTTTTTTGTAATGCAACTCGAAAGTTTATTTAACGAATTGTTATCTTAAACAAAATTATGTTTTGGCCATAAAATTCAATTAATTACGGACTTTTTTTTTAACTTACAGGTAAAGTTCACCCTTACACATCATTTCATGATGAAAAATAAAAATTAATTTCATTTTATGGTGTGCTTTTTTGTTTAAGATAACAATTCACTAAAGAAATTTCCGAGGTCCCTCACAAAATAGATATAATTTTAAAGAAAAGAGATTTAGCTTTGAATTAAAATTTAAAAAAATATTAAAAATGTCCAAGTTTGAAAAATTTGATAAAAATTTTTTTTATAACATTTTTACTAAAATTTTTCAACAGTTTTTTTTTATATTCGAAAAGAACGGAAAAAATACTTTAGAAAGCGACCTTTTTATGCGCGACCTTTGGTGAAACTTTTTTTCTTACATATCAGATCACCTTCACCAAATTTCATTCAAATCGAAGCGATGAAATTTTTAGGTAGTCCGGTTGACTTATTGATATATAATAAAAAAATAATTTTAATAAAAAAATAAGATAAAAAAGAAAAATAAAATATTAAAAATTAAAAAAATTGAATAAAATACCAAAATCATCATCCTCATTATCAGCTTCATCAACTCCTAAAACAAAAGAAATGAATAGCAATAAAAAAATTTTAATAAAATAAAATGAAAGAAAATAAAAAAATAATAATAAAAAAAATAAAAAAAAAAATAAAATAAAAAATAAATAAAGGTAGAAAACTTAATAAAGTAAAATCAAACAAAAAAATAAAATAAAAAATTAATTAACATAAAATTAAAAAAAAAAATAAAATACCAATAATAAAAAATATATAAATAAAAAAAAATAAAACTAAAAAAATAAAATAAAAAAAATAATAGCAAATATTCTACTTCATATATTCAAATAAAATAAAAATAAAAAAATTGAAGAAAAAAAATTAAAAAATGTTTACAAAAAATATGTAAATTAAAAAAAAACAAGTAAGGAAAGCTGACTTCGGCTGTGCCGAAGGCTAAATACCTTTCATGAATAAGCGTCACGATTTTCACTGTTTGATCCCAGTGCAGCCTGCGTGAATTTAACTTTAGCTCATACCGAAATTATCGGAACTATCGATTATATGGGGGCGATGTGTTATATTGGTCCAATCTCATTGATTTTTAACATCGACATTCCACATTCTAAAATAGCAACAGTTACGAAATTTCACGTTCGTACCGATATAATTACAGGAGTTATCTACCAAAATCCGTTTATCGGAACAATCGATTGTATGGGGGCTATGTGAAATATTTATCCAATCTCGATGATTTTCAACACCGATATTTCACCTATAAAAATAGCGATGCTTCCAAAATTCACGTTCCTACGTGTTTAATTACAGGAGTTATAGCCCAAATTACGTTTACCGGAATAATCGGTTGTATGGGAGCTATATGTAATATCGGTCCGATCTTTCTGACAAATGATTCCTATATTGGAAAATGGTGGCCGCATACCAAATTTCAGCCAAATATCTCAAAAACTGAGGGACTAGTTTGCGTTCAAACAGACAGACGGACATGGCTAAATCAACTCATCTCGTCATCCTGATCATTTCGGTATACTTATTGATGGGTCTATCTCTTCTTCTTCTCATATTTACAAACATCGGACCAAAGTTATAATACCATTTCATGTTCATGAAAGGTATAAAAAGAAAAAAATAAAATTAAATGAAGTTTAATATAAAGATTTAAAAGTGATTTTTTAGAACCCGCCAATCTCTGCAGGGCATTAATCAAAATATATTCTCTCTCCCATACAACCCGCTTACACGTTAAATGCATACATCTACTTCTCTATGCTTGTCAAGCCATTATGCGCCGCGTCGACTACAAAATGCACTTTCAAACATGACGATCATCAGACGTGCAACACACACAATTCGATTTCAAGTTGCTGTCGGCAGAGGAGGGACGTGTGTCAACGTTGGCTAGGTGAAAAACGTTGTGGTGCGCCCATATTGGTTTGTTGTTGTTGTCGAATAATGAGTTGTAGCCGAAAGCTTTGCATTGTTGTTGGCATTTAATGTTTGCTCTTTCTGCTTGTTGTTGTTGCTGTGTGATTTTTTGTTGTCAACGCCGTTGCGGTGCATTTAACGGTGTAGTGTATTTGTGTATAATACATAATCGGTTGAGCTGATGTCTATCACACAGAGCGCTACGACACAGTTTTCGATGCTTTTTTTTGTTGCTTCGATTTCCCAGGTATTTTCATTTTCTCTTTTGTATTATTTTGTCATTTGTTTCCGATTTTTTTTTAAACTAGTTTGTTGCTATGTTCGCTGCTTCACGCTTCATAAGTACCTACGTCTGGCCAGCGAAGCACCTCGCCTGCTCTCTCATTATCGAGCTGACAATTTATTTTTGATTTTTTTATTGTTTAATTTTTGTTCAATATTTATAGCCCACAGTTGGGTGCGACTGTTGATTCACCATCGCAGCAATGAAGCACCATATGAGCTTGTATCTACCTATAGGTATGTGGATACCAATCTATAAATAACTTCATTCGTGGGATTTAAAAGTGACACAAATTTCATGTTCGCATAGAAAATTTTTTGTCATTTACTGAAGATTAAAGTGGTTCAAATTAGGCACTATTAAGTCATATACAATGCGGTTTATTCTACAGTAGATATGTAGGTAGGAGTGGCTGCCACCGATCAACGGTACACTTAGGCCATGTGACATTTGTCGTCCAGTCTTTTTGCGTGTTGTGATAGTATGACAGCAATAAATGTGCCTTCCCTCCTGAGGAAGTATATCGTATTTTTTTTCGCTCCCGTTTATGCTTTACAGCTTCGATGGAATGTACTGTCTGGAGCCTACTGCTCTTATTTGGACTTTTTTTTCTTCATATCTACACATTCGTTAACAAAAAAATGTTACGTATACGTCATGTCACTTTTAAGTGACTTTAAATCATTTAATCAAAGACGGGCAAATATGGACAAACATTTTTTTCTTGGACCGATAGAAAGTATTCCAAACTTTCTTTTCATTATAGTTTGAAGATGTAGTACGCTTCAGCACACACAATTTGTGTCTATCCGAAGTAGGAAAGGCGGCATTTATGAAATATAATTTTTGCTTACCGCTGTTCCATTTAGTTCATACTTCTCGGGAGAGCGTGCTACTCTAAACGCCTGGCTAGTTAGACGACTATAGAACGTAGAGACAATAGAAAATTTATACTCTTTAAAATCAACAAGGTCCCCAAGCTCTTTAGCCTAAAGTTCAAAAGCTAAATATAGAGAATAACTCTTCTACTAATCCAAATAATCTCAGCGTGTAAGAGCACTGAGATGTTGACAGGATACTTCCTGGTGGGAGTCTTTGCAGTGCTCCTGACCTTTTTGGATAATCCCAGCTGTTAAAACAGTCCAGAGAATGATGAGAGAACTTATTGAACCATTTCATGCTTTAATGCCAAGCCAAGTCAGAAATGTCTCGGTTTAGAATAGGGCCTGGCAGAACGGGAAGTGAGGGTGTAGTAGTGAAAGAGGGATTATCGCAGTCATCGTTGCTTGCAAGTGGGAAACTGAGCATAACCAACGACATCCATTGATTGGTCAGCGCTCTCACAAGCGCAGCAACAGTTTCATTGTTCGAGAGGCCAAGCAAAGAGCTTAATAATCTGTGTGGATGTGGCTCTCAGATTTTCGGACAATTATCCCACTAGGTGCCTATACCTTGTCAAGAATGTATACGAACCCAGCTCTTCGGAGGAGATATCTAATGTCGAGGTACGTTCAATCGATAACTGGATCGATGTTACGCAGCGGATAGCTAGGAGAAAAAGAGCGAGTGTCACCGTTAGCTTATGTGGCATCACTACGGGCCGTATAGGTCCACAAGTTAGCTGTCCCTCAGCTGATTTCTCTTCAAAAAACTCTTAATTCGTCCGTGTAATGCGTAGGATGCCTCAAGATCCAAACCCGAACTCAAATTTTCCTACTCATTCATTTTAATACTAAAATTTAAATATTTCCATTCATTTCACGCAGAGTTTCGTAAGCCTTGTTCGCTTAAATGGAAATAAGTAATTACAACAAAAACAACCACAACAACACTTTTGTTAATATCAACAACAATGAATTTAATGCTTGTTCAGACACAATGAATGTATTATTAAACCGAAAAGAAAAGTGAATAAAAAACCAAATTTAAACAAAACTGTTAAAAGTACTTTGTAGCATAAATGCTCGTTATAATCATAAAATAAAAAGCTATGATGATGATGTGATGTCGCTAACATAAACAAAAAAAAAAAACAGAAAACAAAAAAAAAAACAAAAACAATACAAGTGTGATAGGAAAAAATGTAAAGCAAATAACAACACAGAAACAAAAAAAGTTTGCCTCAAAATAAGCGTAAACAAAAAACTTTTACTCATTTGCAAAATTTGTGGTGAGTTTTTGCAGTTTATTTTATTAAAGTTTTTGTTGTGTTGTGTGGGTGTTTTTGTACTTGTTCTTGTTTTTTTCTTTTTTGTTGATAATGGGAAAATAGAAAGTGTGCAATATTTGTGCAGAATATTTCGTTTTTAGCACTCACACGAATTAGCTGTTCTTTAAATACATTATTTTTTGTGGTTTTGTTTAGGTGTTTTTGTATAATACCTGCTGGGAAATCAAATACTTGTGACTGCAATTTGTGGTTAAGAACTAAAGCTCTAGGGAAAAAGAGGAACTTACATGAAAAGTTGAAAGAAATGTGTTAGACTCACGAGAGTTCTGCTGCTGAAATTTCGCACCGTTCGGAGATTAGTGTGACGTACTACGACACATCTAGGTTTCTGTCTCCTCTACACTGGTTTTAAACTAGCTTATTGTTCAGTTCAGTTGTAAGTGGCTGCCGTATTGAGAGATAAATAACGGGGTCGAGCTACACCACAAGTTCAAGTAGCCAGATCATTGTAGTTTTTTTTTTTTTTGTCAAATAGACGTCACAGCTATTAAGAATGCGGGGGATTGGATGCTATACAGTGCTCTTGCGGCTTGAGGCATCAATACTCGGATAGCCGAGCTACAATTACAGCTGAGTTAAACAGTTATGCGATCTCACCTCATCACATCTGATAGCATCAGGACGTCTCATCACATCACTTCTCAAATGTCACATCAAATCATATCATCCTTAGAAATGAAGGTACGCCTCAAATAACGTTGTAGCAGACAAATGCGTTTATTGTGGGTTTTATGATGTATTTCTATTCCAGCGGCGATCGAAAGTAAAATAAATGTCATATCCTCTAAACTCATCGCATTCTATGACATCTCATCGAAGATCATATGGCCTCAACTTATCACATCATATAATATCGAGGGTCGTTTTGGAATGCCTCAACTGTTGGATTAATCCAGCCAGTTAATGCTTGACTGTCCGGGTATTTCTGAGACAAGGAAAAGATACCTAGGTTTTAGTTTTCTTGAATCTTCAAAAGACTTTTGGTAGAATCTTGGCAGAGAAAATTTCAGTATGAAGAACTTTGGTCGGTAATCGAAGATAAGTTTACCTAAACTGTGGGCGGACATTTTCGTGTTATATTCACCAGTTCCCGTTATCACAGAACTACACATTTTTCCTACAAGGCTATTTTCACATCGCAAAAGTTGTATGTTGCCTGCCAATTTTGACAATCAGTCCATTACTAATTACGGCTTTAATTAAAAATCCATAAAACTATGCAGAATATTTGGAAAAAAAACTCTATTTACATAAATATTTGATTAAATTTATTTTTGATTTCATAAATTTTTTGTTTGATATAATATTTTTTGCAAAATTTGCTGCACTAAAAATATCATCAATTTCGACTAGATACTTAACGGAAGTGGGTTTACGGGTTTAGTTTTCAAGAGGCATGAATGCAATTGTAAGAAGAACATTAACAAGATCAGGCGTGGGCAAAATTGTAACTAATGTTGTGTTAGTGAAAGAGCAGTCATCGCACCAATGAAGCTATGCCATCCTCTCCGTCGCTCACTAGCAACAAATCAGCGTATGTTGTTGCATTGTTGCTACAAAGAGAGCGACTGAGCATAAAAAAATTACACGCACTGATTGGTCCGTGCGATCATAGCGCTCTCACATGCGCAGCAACAATTTCATTGTACGAGAGGCCAAGAAAATAGCTTAATAAGCTGTGCGAATTTGGTACTGAGATTTTCGGACAACTGTCCCACTAGCTGCCGAGGCCTAAACTAAATAAAATAAAATAAATATTGCTTAATATTTCTTACTTATTTATTTAAAGCGCAGTAAATTCACCTATGACAAATGATAGCAAAGTACTATATTGAGCCTAGCAGATTCCCGCAACTATGTCTGTGAAACCTTTAAAAACAGACCTGAGTTTTATTATTATATCTCGACTACAGCGCCACCTAGTGGGTTTCCTTTTATTGACATACGTATACAGTAGTTTTTATGTTATGTTGTGTGTCGGAGCTTTCGATTGACTCAAACGAAAGGTCTCAATTCTAGGTCCGAGAGTGTCTTTATAATTCCGATTTCAAATAGTCGTACCAAAAATTGAGACCGGAGGTTTGAGTAAATCGAATGCTCCGAAGTTCTGGCGTAATCCTCAAAGTATTCGTAACATCCATACTGTCGACCACAAAACAAATATTAACTAACTAATCTGCAAATTCAATTACTTATGCACGGATTAATTGCAACAAACAAAAAACGAAAAAAAAAAATAATAATAAATTATTTGTGATAATTTATTAACAAAAATTTATATAAAATAAATAACTATTTTTTCAGCTTATTAAGTATTCATTATCAGTCATTTGAGCATCTAGGTGATTTTAAGCGTTGCATATCAAAACAAGCCAATGTTTGGATCGAATTCAGTCCAGTTGCTCTTCAAACTTTAGTCTGCGATAATGCCACCGGAAAAAGCGTCTATGGCCAGCCTAATGTAAATAGCTGTAATTCTACAATATTCCATTTGAAGTGTTTAAAATAAAAAAAAAAAATACGTTTGCATCTACACAAAAAGTGTCAGAAAGCAACAACAATAACCACCAGCTGTGGGTTGGCACCAACATGGCGCGCCAATGTCACACGTTTCGTGTCATTTGTCGTTGCAACACCATCATTTATAATATTTTTGCAGCATTTTTGACGAAACAGTTTTTTTTTTGTGCTGGAATGTGCAGCAACACCGGCAGGCATGGTCCTTTTTTGCTGCATTTCAACAGCTTGCACAGCTTGGGGGACTTGCTAGTGGCTTTGTGACTTTTTACCGCTGATTTTGTATGCATTTTGTTGGTAGCAAGGAATGGTTGGGTTTATTAAAGTTTTAAAGACTTTATTGCTGTTCGTTTGCTGAAAGTTGGGAATAAATCATGTCGAAGAAGATTTATAACTTTAACTACATATCCGTAATAACAAACTATCATCTCCATTTGACCTCACAAAAAAATCATATCAACTTATCTCACCATATCAGTGATCTTATCACCCCTTCTCATGACTTCTCATCGCATTTCATCTTAAATGTCATTCACATCATATCATCTCATTCAAAGGCATATTAGTTCAACTCAACGCATAATATCAAATATTCCCACATCTCATCGGAATTTTTCATCATATTTTATCCCAAGTTTGATATGAAATCATATCATCTCATTTTATGACATATCATTTCAATTCATCACATCTGAACTCACCACCACTTCTTAACACATCTCTGCTTAACTTAAAAATCAATTCATATCATCTCGTTTAATGGTATAGCATTTCAACTTATCGTATTCTATGCAATTTCATATAAAATCATGTCAGTCATCCCATCATATCAAATTTTACCTCATCTGATGGCATATCACATCACATCTCATTTCAAATTTCATATTAAATCATATCATCTCATTCAATACATAACCATGCCGATTATATGAGAGTGAGAAAATCCGTAAAGTGAGAAATCATTTAGAATCGGCCTGAATAGCAATTCAACTTTTCACATGTCACTTCCACTCATCCCATTATTTGAAATTTTATCTCATCTCGTCAAACGTGATTTCTTCACATGTAATTTTATATCATTTCAACTGATCGAATATCATGACATCTAATCACATCTAATCTCAAATCATCACAATGTCACATCACGTCATATTTTCGCAATCCATGTCCTCTTATTCTATCACCACTTCTCTTCATATCTTTATAAATTTCACATCAAATCATATCATCCTTATCACATCTTGACTCAATTGTTGTCACATCATGCCATCTTATCACTTCAACTCATCCTATATCATACAATTGTATCTCATTTCATATTTCATATCAAATTCTATCTTATGATATAATTTAAGCTCAGCGGAGGGATCTCAAATCATATAAAATAATATCACATCAACTTATCATCTCATCACATTTAATTCTATCACCATTTCTCACACATCATTATTTTGCTCATATCATATGCTGTAATTTATTTTTATTAAACATAGTTTTTCACCAATTTTTGTTGCTATTTCGTTCCTTTTCACACAAAATTTTGTTGTATTCAAGTGTTTTAGTTACAGTTGTTGTTATCACATCACTAACTGTCCACCCGCATTTGTAAATTTTCGCCTTCCTCTCTTGTCTTTCCTTATTTTTATTTACTGTGTTTCTTAACTTAATTTAATTTTTTCCTGCTATAAATTTTCACAGCTATAATTGCTGTTTACTGTTATCGTTTTTGTTTTTGTTGCCGACTTTGCTTACCATTTTAACACCAATTAACTTTGACATGCGTCAGTTTTGCTGTGAGTTTTCTTCTTCGTGGCTTTCGCACTTTTCTGGTTTTTCGCGCATTTTTTCACATCTTTAATTTTTTCAATTTACCCCCTCTGTTTATTCTTAATGTAAAGTCAAAGTGCGTTCGTGCTTATTTCGTCGAGTGCGTATGTTTTTTTTTTCAGTGTTGTTGTAACTGTTTTTGCAATTGTTGTTCATTGAGTCACGTTCCTCGTAAACACTTGACTCATTGCCAACCTAACGAAGGCACTTTGCACCCTTCGTTGTCCTTTTTCTTTCTTATAATTCTTTGCTTATTTTACTGTTGTGTGGAGGGAAGAGGAGAAGCCATTTGTTTTGCAAAGAGACGTTTAAAGATGTAAACAACGATTTTTACTTAATTAGCTCTTCTTTTGATACCATACTTATCACTTTTCGTATCAATAAAATAAATAATATAAAATAAAATAAAATGATAAAATAAATCGAAATAAAACAAAATTAAATTAAATTAAAAAAAAATTAAATAAAAATGAAATAAAATAATATAAAATAAATCGAAATAAAATAAAATTAAATTAAATTTAAAAAAATGAAATAAAAATAAAATGAAATAAAATAATATAAAATAAAATAAAATAAAATAAAATAAAATAAAATAAAATAAAATAAAATAAAATAAAATAAAATAAAATAAAATAAAATAAAATAAAATAAAATAAAATAAAATAAAATAAAATAAAATAAAATAAAATAAAATAAAATAAAATAAAATAAAATAAAATAAAATAAAATAAAATAAAATAAAATAAAATAAAATAAAATAATATAAAATAAAATAAAATAAAACAAAATAAAATAAAATAAAATAATATAAAATAAAACAAAAAATAAAATAAAATAAAATAATATAAAATAAAATAAAATAAAATAAAATAAAATAAAATAAAATAAAATAAAATAAAATAAAATAAAATAAAATAAAATAAAATAAAATAAAATAAACTAAAAATAAAATAAAATAAAATAAAATAAAATAAAATAAAATAAAATAAAATAAAATAAAATAAAACAAAAAATAAAATAAAATAAAATAAAATAAAATAACCCTCGTGAAGGGTTGACACCTTGCCGCGGTACGAGGGCTTAAGTCGATAGCCACAGGGCTGCGCTGCCCTTGTGATCATAGTGCCGCCGGTACTACATCACGAGAGAAGCCAAGCCTCTCTGGCGCGACGACTAAGATCTTCCCCCTCCCAATCCAGGGTGTTATGCGACCACGTGCCCATTGGACGTTTGCAGCCGGGAGGCAAATCGTGGCTGTAATCGAACGGAGCCTCTCTGATACCGGGCCGCCTCGGAGAGTAACTATGGCCTTACCGCGGCATGGGGCTCTGCCGCGGCGGACGACACATTCCCCATACTCTTCCTTTGACCCTAAACTGGCCTTGCCCGGCAAGGGGTCGTACGAACAAGATGAAAAAAAGTAATAAAAACCTTAATAATAATGATACAACCATGTATACTGCCCAGCAGAGGAGGAAAATGCTGGAGCAAGCGAGAACGCAACGTCGGAGGACAAACTCCATTTCTTCATCAGCCGAGAGGTCGACAGCGATGGCAACTACGAGTCGATCAGCTCTGGATAATAAGGGGGCAATCCCCAAAGTAAGTACCGGTACAAACACGGTGAAGCCAACAACGGCTGATGCTAGAGCCCTAGTAAGTGCCGGTACCGAAACCAAGTCTTTAACGTCTGTGGCAGTGGTCTCACGACCTGGCCCCAGAGATCCAAATAAGGGAACGACCGCGATGGCAACTACGGGTCGAAATTTACCCCAAAAGACATCTCCCAGTCGCTCTGAGTACTTGGACAAAAGAGCGGCCGCGAGGATACTGAAGAAATACGAGGGTATTTCACAAGAGACGCTATCGCCGAATGCTAGGAAGACGGTGGAGATGGCTGAAGCTATCTTACCGAACTTCCAAAGCGATTACGCGCCAAAGAAGGTTAATATAAATCCCTTCAAACGCCAGAGATCGGACGTGGATTTAAAACCTCACCCGAAGCGGCAGCAACACGCCCCCGTAATGGGTAAACTCAGCTTTGCTGAAGTGACTAAGGATAGGATCCTCATAGGCGTCATTGACCGAGGTAATGAAAACTGGGCCATCCCTAGAGACCAGTGGCGGTTCGTCCGGAACGCTATCGGTAATGCCCTTCTCGACATTATGGATGAGTCTCCGGGTGCCACTCCGATGGGTTCTGATGCGGGATGGCACCAGGGCCGAATCAAGGTATTCGCTTGCGAGGATGCAAAAACTGTTGCACTGTACAAGGCAGCAGCTGCAAGACTAGGTGAGATCTACCAAGGGGCAAGAATCGAGGTTGTCGACTGGAAGGACATCCCGGCTCGGCCAAGGGCAAGAGCGTGGATTCCTGCTATCCCTGCTGAACCTGAGAGAATTCTCAGGATGCTGAGGATCATGAACCCGTCTCTCCCGACGCAGGACTGGGGTGTAAATCTGGTCGAGGACGCGGTAGGGCCTGATAGGCAAGTGGTCTTCACCTTGAATAAGGAGGCACTCGAGCCCCTTAAACGGTGCAATGGACGAGTGCACTACGGCATGGGTCAGATCGTGATCCACGTATACCGCGGCGATGCACAGCGCGCTGCTATTTCGGCTGCACCGGAGGACTCGGACATCGCAGTGCCGGAAGGGGAGTCGGAGATGTCCGACTCGGAAAGTATGGTATCTGCCACGTCAAATGGCGAAGGAGCAGTGAACAGCTCGGAGATGGGAGACAGCCTGCTGGACGGGGAGGACCTCAACGTCACAGTGATAGCAGCTAGTCCTGAGCGCACCACAGTTGACACTGCCACAGTTAGGAGGATCTCTGCCACGCCAAACCGTGGTCTGAAGAAATCGTCGTTGAAAGATAAGCCTCCAGACGAGGTGGAACTCGACGATACGGCGGTGGCAGGGAAGTCTGAGCACTCTCATGTTGGTGGTGATTCAGATAAACCTGCACAAATCTAAAGCAGCCTCGGCTGCTTTAATCAGTCGTCTCTCTAAAGGCGACGTAGATGTGGTCCTCATCCAAGAACCCTGGGTCAACAGCTCAAGGATTTGCGGTTTGGGGACTAAGGGTTATAAGCTTATTCGAGCCAGCGAAGGGGGCCGGGTTAGAGCCTGTATTTTAGTTAAGTCTGAGCTGAATGCATTTCTCTTGCCCAACTATACCAATGGTGACGTTACAGCTGCCAGTTTAACAGTCGACAGTACCAGTCTGACGATTGCGTCGGTCTATATGCCCTATGACGCCGAAGAACCTCCGCCACAGAGGGAGGTAAAAGACCTGGTGGCAAATTTTTCCATGGGTCATCTTCTTATCGGAACTGACGCCAATGCTCATCACGTCCAGTGGGGAAGCTCCGATATCAATGCTAGAGGAGAGTCGTTGTTTGACTATTTGTTAACAACTAACCTGGTAGTTTGCAACGTGGGTAACGAACCTACGTTTATTACTAAAACCCGTAGGGAGGTAATAGATCTCACGATTTGCAGCGAAGGCGCTTATGAGTGGGTCAGAAAATGGCGCGTTCTCGATGAGCACTCATTCTCCGACCACCGGTACGTAGAAATAGTTCTAGACTTTTCTGTTGAGCAGCCGGTTATGAAACGCAACCCACGTAACACTAACTGGCAGCTACACAATGAAATAATATCTAGGGACTTACCAGCACTGCCCCCACAAGTCCCCTCATCAGTAGGGGAGTTGGAGGATCTGGTAAAGACCTTTACAACGGCGCTCTCGAATGCCTTAGAGCAGGCTTGCCCAGTGCCAAAACCACGTGGTAAACATAGGCCGCATTGGTGGTCCTACGACCTGGACTCGCTCCGAAAATCATGTAGGACACAATTTAATAAGGCCAAGAGCCTTGGCACGGAGACTCAATGGCTCGAATATAAAGTTAAACTCAGGGCCTACAAAAAAGCTCTGAGGCAGGCGAAGAGAGTATCGTGGAGAAATTTCTGCACTGGGGTCGAAAATGTCGACGATACAGCGAGACTTAGACGAGTGCTCTCAAAAACTCAAACAGCCACAAGCTATTTGCGCAAACCTGACGGATCCTGGACCAGCACGGAGAGGGAAACCCTAGAGCTGCTCTTGAATACGCACTTCCCAGGGAACTTGCATGAGGAACCCGTAGCACCTACAACAAACCTGGCTGTATACATACCCATCACGGAGGAAAAGGTTAGGTGGGCGGTTAAGAGCTTCGAACCGTTCAAGGCTGCCGGGCCAGACGGGATTATTCCCGCACAACTCATAAACACGCTGGAGACATCAGCCAAATGGCTGGTATTTCTCTATACAGCCTGCCTGGCTCTTAGCTACATTCCGTGCTCCTGGAGAAGTGCCACGGTAGTGTTTATTCCTAAGGCGGGGAAGGCGTCTCATTACGAGCCGAAGGACTACAGGCCGATCAGTCTCTCATCCTTTGTGCTCAAAACCTTCGAGAGGATAATAAATGACTACCTCTCCTCTACTATTGATAGCAACCTGATCTGTAGCTATCAGCATGCATACACCAAAGGGAAATCTACAGAAACTGCGCTTCACAGCCTAGTTTCTGTTATTGAAAAATCGCTGTATGAGAAGGAGTACTGTCTTGCGGCCTTTTTAGATATTGAAGGAGCCTTCAACAACATAAGCCCTGATGCTATAAACACCGCTTTAACAAGTCTGGGCATAAGCAGGTCTCTTATTGGACTTATTGATCAACTGCTAAGGGGTAGACGAATAGTTTCATCACTGGGCTCGGTTGACTTATCACGCTATGTCACAAGGGGAACGCCTCAGGGTGGTGTTCTCTCCCCGCTTCTATGGAACCTCACTGTCAACTCGATGCTGCGAGACACAAGCTGGGGGGGCGGGAAGGTAGTGGCATATGCAGACGACTTAGCTATAGTATATAGGGGCAAATTCCCACAGACCCTGTGCGACTTGATGCAAGCAGCACTGCGAGAGGTTTCCTCATGGTGCTCGCGCTGCGGACTGAGCATCAACCCGGGAAAAGTAGAACTGGTTCTTTTCACCAACCGCTATAAGATACCACCGCTAACACTACCAAAACTGAATGACGTGCACCTGAACCTGGCTGACAAAGCCAAGTTCTTAGGCACAGTTCTGGATAGGAAACTAACCTGGAAGGAGAATGTTCTTCAGCGCCAGAAGAAAGCGTGTATTGCACTCTACACATGCAAAAGAGCCATTGGAAAGAAATGGGGGCTCAGCCCCAAAATATGCAAATGGATCTACACCGCAATCATTCGACCAATCATGCTCTATGGAGTTGTGGTATGGTGGCCTGCGCTGAGCAAGGCAACAAACCTTAATCTGCTAGGTAAAGTACACAGATCTTGCATGATCTGTATAAGCGGTGCGTTAAGAACAACGCCCAATGAAGCACTCCAGGCCATTCTTGGCATTTTGCCACTCGATCTGGAAGGGCACCGGGTAGCAGCAACATCGGCTCTACGTCTAAGGGAAACGTCCGGCTGGGGCGCAAGCACTACTGGACACGCCTGTATTTTGGGATCCTATAGCTTTCTTCCGCTGAGCACGGATCGTTGTGCGACCACAACAGTCGGAGATAGCTGTTTTAAAATCAACATTCCCAGCAGGGAAGAATGGGAGAGCACGGATCGGAGTCCCGCCACTCATGGCGGCACTTCCATTTATACTGATGGCTCGAAGTTAGACGGCAGAGTTGGAGGAGGGGCTTATTCAAAGGATCTGAACCTTGAGCTCTCCTTCAGACTACCTGATCACTGCAGTGTCTTCCAGGCTGAAGTTTCAGCAATCATGGACGCCGCGGCTTGGATAGGCCAACACACTATCGGACACGACATTTTTATATTCAGCGACAGCCAGGCGGCCATCAAATCCCTTGGCTCTTATTCGTTCAACTCTGAACTGACGCTCAGCTGTCGTCGATCTCTACAGGAGATGGCCCAACAGAATCGCGTGAACCTCACATGGGTCCCGGGGCATAGGGACATTGAGGGAAATTGTAGGGCAGACGAACTTGCGAGGCAGGGCACGACCAAGCAGGTTCTTCGGGATAAAGAGCGCTTAGGTATGCCGTTTGCCACTTGCAAGCTTATGCTGAAGGAGTACACACTCCGCCAAGCCAACGAAAGATGGCTGCAATCTCCAGGATGCCGGATATCCAAAGAAACCTGGCCGAAATGGGATCATAAAAGATCGAGACAAATTTATGCCCTAAGGAGAAGAGAAATCTCCATATTAATAGGCGTATTGACTGGGCACTGCCTCATTGGTAGGCACGCAGAAAGACTTGGTGTGCCCTACCGACGATGCTGTAGGAGTTGTAAGGATGATGAGGAGGAGGAAACGGTGGAGCACCTCATCTGCAACTGCCCGGCTTTAAGTGGCGCGAGAATGCGCTTTTTGGGAGTTCCCTTCCTGGTTAGCCTACGCCAGGTCACGGAGCTGGACATAAAGGACCTGATGGCCTTCATCAAGTCATCTAAATGGTTCGAGGAGGAGTAACGGTGTCGGTATAGGAACGTCAGTCCCGGGATTCTGCTATGTGGAGAATTCCGTTAATACCGGGATTTTCCATATGGCAGGGTCCCGGAACTGACTTTCCTAGTGTTGGTGGTATCACAACGGGCCTTTTAATATTGGCCTAGGTGTGCCTCTACGGTAGCCACTTGAACCTAACCTAAAATAAAATAAAATAAAATAAAATAAAATAAAATAAAATAAAATAAAATAAAATAAAATAAAATAAAATAAAATAAAATAAAATAAAATAAAATAAAATAAAATAAAATAAAATAAAATAAAATAAAATAAAATAAAATAAAATAAAATAAAATAAAATAAAATAAAATAAAATAAAATAAAATAAAATAAAATAAAATAAAATAAAATAAAATAAAATAAAATAAAATAAAATAAAATAAAATAAAATAAAATAAAATAAAATAAAATAAAATAAAATAAAATAAAATAAAATAAAATAAAATAAAATAAAATAAAATAAAATAAAATAAAATAAAATAAAATAAAATAAAATAAAATAAAATAAAATAAAATAAAATAAAATAAAATAAAATAAAATAAAATAAAATAAAAGAAAAGAAAAGAAAAGAAAAGAAAAGAAAAGAAAAGAAAAGAAAAGAAAAGAAAAGAAAAGAAAAGAAAAGAAAAGAAAAGAAAAGAAAAGAAAAGAAAAGAAAAGAAAAGAAAAGAAAAGAAAAGAAAAGAAAAGAAAATAAAATTAAAAAAAAATAAAATTAAATAAAAAAAATAAAAAAAAATAAATAAATAAAATAAAATAAAATAAAATAAAATAAAATAAAATAAAATAAAATAAAATAAAATAAAATAAAATAAAAGAAAATAAAATTAAAATATATTAAACAAAGTTAAATTAAATTAAATTAAGAATAACACAAAATAACATGAAATGAAAATAAAATAATATAAAATAAAATAAAATTAAAAAAATAAAATAAATTAAAATGAAATAAAATAAAATAAAATAAAATAAAATAAAATAAAATAAAATAAAATAAAATAAAATAAAAAAATTAAATTAAATTAAATTAAAAAAAAAAATAAATTAAAAAAAATAATATAAAATATAATACAAAAAAAAAAAAAATTAAGTAAAAAAATAAGATAAAACAAAGTAAAATAAAATTCAATTAAAATGAATAAAATAATATCAATTAAAAACAAATAAAACTAAATAATATCAACCTAAAAGTTGTGGCCAAGCTACCCTTAAATGTCCATACGCATCAATTGGTCGAAGCTGAAGTTATGATTGCTGTATAGCTCTTTTCACACATGAAACGATTTAAAAAAAAATCAATTTTCAACAGGGTATAATAGAGCAGAAGTAAAAAATCTCCGGCGGCTACTCACAAAGCTTAAAAGTTGCACATCGACACTGACAGCTTGACTACTGGTCGTGCTTGCAATTAGCAATGTTGTCACTTACTCTTCATTTTTTTTTCGTAGTCAATTCGAATTTTTTCTCTGTATTTTCATGTGCTGTTATTCCCGATGTTGTCCCCTTGTGGGTGCTTTCGCAATACACTTGATATTGTGCAAGTGTCATCAGGAAAAGGAGTTGAGTTGCATGCCGAAGAGAGGATAAATTGGACGTACATATTGTTTATGGACTTTTTTTGTGTCGGCGCATTGCTTTACTTTTGATTTCCATACAAACATCTTATCCCGGAGTAAATGGGTATGTGTATGTGTGCTATGTTTATGGGTATGTCTATGTGTCTAGAAAGACTTGACGAAGAATTCTGTGAACTCCTTTTGAGTTTTCAGTTATATAACTAATCAGTTTAGATTTTGTTTATGGTTCCTTTGGGATCAGTCTCTCTGTTCCGATTCTAGTTTCGATGTCTGTATTGATTCCGGTATTAGTTTCAGTTTCATTGTCTCTCAATTTTTGTTCCACTTTCAGCTTATGTTCTAAATAGAGGTTCTGTGGCATTATCTGTTTCGGTGTCGGTTTCCCTGTTTTCATCTGGCTCCGTTTCCGGTTTCGGTATTTCTTCCGTTTTCGGTTCCAGTTTTATTTTCGTTTTCAGTTTCTTACCCAGTTTACGCCCTTGTTTTTCGGTTCCTGTTCCAGTTCCAGATACTGTGTCTTTCGCTGTTTCTGTTCTACTCCCAGTTTCGTCTTTAGTATCACGTCCACTTTCTCTTTCAGTTACAGTTTCTGTTCCAATATCTCGTTCACGTTCTGTTTTAGTTTCAGTATCTGGTCCACGTTCTGTTTCAGATTTCAGTATCTAGTCCATTTTGTTCCTAAGTTTCGGTTTGAAGTGGCCGAGGACGGTTATTGTTCCAGTTTCGATTTTCGTATCTCGTACCCTTCCCGCTCCACTTCAATTTCAGGTTTCAGTAGTCTTTGGAGGTCCGTCCTTTTATACATTTGTCTTATGATTTTTTTTTATAATTATTTATTCAAAGCTGATGGGGATGTCTTCTCCTGTGATTGCTCTTAATTTATGTGCGCTCATTCGTAAGTGTGTGCTCGCGCGTCTGTTTGCTTTTATCAAGTACTGTGTTGCATTTCTTTTTGATTAAATTTTTCAAGTCAACTTTTTATAAGTTTTTCATACGCAGCTGTAACGACATAAGGAATACAGATAGATATAGAGTTTCATACACCAACGTTGTTGGGATTAATATAATAGTACGTCCATCCTTCGGTCCGTCTCTTATAAAGATCCGGAATTCTAAAGAGAGACTCAGGAGAAAACTTGGTCCTAAGGCCTGTTTTTTGACGTTTTCACAGGTACAAAATTGTTGTTTGTCATCACAACAAACATACAATAAGAATTTAAAAATCGTTTACAATAAGCGCAAAAATATATTGTTCGTATATAATTTTTAACTCCATACCAAGCTTCCACTTCATTATATCTGATATGCTTTAAGGCGGAATAATCCTTTGAATTAACGCTGAAAATATGAGAATATTCAATCTTTATATCACTACCAAACGCGTAAAAAAATATAAATGTATGTACATATTTATGCGATTTCACGCACAATTCTGTTATTGATAAATAAAACCAAAATGGATAAAATGACAGAGCATGAACGTGGCGGTCAAAGCGAAAACATAAAGAAAAAGTTAAAAAAATAAAAAACTGTAGATAATTATATTTTCAGAAAGTAGTTAAAGAATGAATATCCAATCAACGTTGGAAGTCTGTTATTGAAAATTGAAAAATATAAACCCAACTTTCGCTTTTCCGCAACTTTAACGCGATGGCGCACAGTGGCCACGCCCCGGGCAAATTCATTTTAATGAATAAATAATTTTAGGATTTTAATGATGCAGTCTTAAAAAAAAAATATTCCAATATGAACAATTCATTATTACTTTGCATGAAGTTGACATTTTTTAACAAAGTCATGGAATGCGAAGTCAGCAAAATAGTATTCAAATAAAACTGCTGAGACGTTTGTGTGCTACAGCTTGCTACGCCTTCTAACTATAAAAAATTAAAGCTAAGAATGTTTTCCATCGATTTCTGAAAAAAATGATTTGCCCATTATTGCCCCCCTTAACGTAAACTTGATTAAAAGGTAAACACTTTTTAAAATTTTCATTAAAGTGACCAAATATTACGTAAACATTATTTTATATATTGAACTAACCTTTTGGTGAATGTTCAAAATTTTTTCAAATATTTTGAATCGAAAAACCGAAAATGCCATTTTGTATCCCAATAAACCCTAGTCTAACGAAGTGTATCCCAAAAATCTCCTTTAATTGTTAGAAAATTTTTTTCCATAGAACTAAAAATTTAAATTTTGGGATATATGTATGGAGAAAAGTGCGCAGTATAAACAAAAAAATTCAATTTTTTTCTTATTTTCAATTTAGAACTCTATAAGCAAAAAATTAAAATTAAAATAAAATGACATAAGGGCTTTGAACATGTCAGAACGAGGTGTCCTATAATTATAATAAAGGGTATACGTATGTATGCATACTTTAAAAATGTATTAGAAGTGGGCGAGGCCGTTTTCGAATCACTACCTAGGGAGGTACCCCTAGAGGTTAGCCGATTTCGAAAATTTTTAATACAATCAAAAACTTTCATAAGGATAACTTAAGCGCACAGTTCCCTGAAGATGTCTTGCTTTCTTGAGCTTAAATTTAAATTTATGTACATAAAAAATATTTGTGTAGGTCCGAGGGAGGTAATCTTAGGGGTTCACCAATTACAACCTTTTTTGGTATATTTCTTAACAAGCTCACACACAGAAGAATTTTCATGTGAAATCAACACTTTTTCGGGTTATTATTTTTGAAAACTATCGCTCATGTTATTTTAATATGAATCTAATGTTGAAAAACTTGACTTCGTGTTAAATTAACATGACAATCTGTTAAACTAACATGAATTTCTTTTAAAACATCATGTCTTCCTGTTAAAACAACACTATCTGCCTCATTATCTCATGCAAATTTAACAGGATCTTACTTGTTCGTTTAACATGGCTCATGCTGACAAAAATTATTCTGTGTGTTAGATTTCAATGAGCTATGACCACTCTATCTTTTTTTTCAAAAAATTTATGGAATCGAACCACTGTGTGACGGTGAAACATTTTCACGCAAAGGTTTTTTGTTTAATTTTTTAATTGTGCTATAAGTAAGAGTGGAAGTGAATCTCGCAGCGCTTGACCTTTTCTTCCACTTCAGTAAATATCGATACAAATACACTTTTATTTCCACCATCCCACTACTACTAGGGCGAGAAATGGCGCAAAGCCAGCTATCATGTGAATGATGAGTTAGGTTAGAGTAAATTGAAAGGGCTGAAGCGAAGGCTTATATAGTTCAATGCCATTTAAACCATTACCATGTAGAGTTGGGTATTTTAATGCATTGAAGTGATCAGAGATTTCGACCTAGTTCCCTTAGGAAAGAACTGCTAAAACAGGTCCAAAAATATTGGGAGGGATATCAAAAGTGCCTTTTGGCCGCAATAATCCTTCTATACTTTTTAACGTGTTTTTGCAGTTGACTCTTAAAGGAAACAAATACCAGCCTATGTACGGTAGTAAACCCCTGCTAACCAGCGGCGGATAAAATCTTGGGAAATTTTTGGGTCGCGGTAACCAAAAAAGATGATAAAAAGTGGGTAATTTTGTTCAGCGAGGTTCTTTTTCTACCCGTTATGGAGTTGCTAAGTCTTCCGTGTTAAGGATCAGTTACATAAAGCTTTATTTTGACTTTACCTCAAACTTTGACTTTGACAGAAAAGTTCAGTATAGGTATTTAAACGAAGCATGGCAAATTGGAGACCTCAAAGTTGAAGCAAAGTTAAAATTTGGCAAACTCTGAAATTTTGCTTGCTTTGCTTGCTTTGACAATCAGATGTTGATGACTTTGCTTTAATTAAAGAATAAAAAGTTGGAGGAAATAATAATTAATTCATTTTTTCTCTATTAAATTAATAAACTAACCAAAACACTCTGAATGCAAAGAAATAAATAAAGAAAACAAATGGATAAAAGAGAATCTTCAAGGCGTGCATTGTAGCATACCTCTGAAGTTGGACGCAAACTTTTGAGGTAGCAAATGTCAGGCGAGGTTAATAAAGCTTTATGTATTTAACCCTTTAGCCTTCCACGCAGAGAACGAAGTGTGTTAGTCTTCGACGCAGAAAACTGAACCGTGTTAGTCTTCCATGGCTAGTACTTTAATTTGGGTTTCTCGGCATTTTCTCATTCTCAAGAAATTCAATAAATTTGACGAACATTTTACATAGTTCAAGTAGTTCATTTTAAATTAGGAACTAGTTCCCGCCATCACTTCCATGATCTAGTTTAATGAACTAACTAGTTCATGACCTCAACTTGTTTCGGAGATATCTCCTTAAGTGAGACAGCGAAATGGAGAAGGTTGGGTTGATGACCTCACATTTGCACAGGTACTACTTTTAGACGAAATAACATCTGCAGGGTTACAGTATTTATTTAAAAAAAAAAAGTTCCGTCGCCACCAGTAGGTTTCGAGATCTCCGAGTACCTTGACAAGCTTCACAGTCAAATTCTGTTTTATGTCTTCTCGGTTGTCGTCGGAACGTTTCCCTGCAATAGTTATGCAACTGGGAGAAACGACTAAAGCAAACATGACCTAGATATAAATTTTTGTCTCCTTTTGCACTAGAATTTTCACATCCAAAGCTTTACCAATACAACCAAATATAGCCAGTTTATTAAAAAATAAATAACAATTTTGATTGCAAGCTATTTTTGATAAAACGATTGCCATTATTTAAAAAGCCGTAGGATAAATAATACATCGATGCATTTGTAGGATGCCCAACAACTACAACTTTTCACACAAAATTGCCAGCCAATAGATAGTGAGAGAGAGAGTTTGAATTTCTAAATAGCCAAAGGAAAAATTAGATATAGCAAAATCAGCCAAAAAAGCCAACTTAAGACATGAGTATGTATGTGGCAGTGGTTGACTGAAGAGAAGAAGTTGTGGGCGAAAAAAGCCATAAAAATTGGGCATATATGAATTTGAGACGCCCACATGCCAAAAAGGCGGAGCAGCAAACATACGAGTATAGCGTGTGATGTGAGTACAATGTGTAAGTGAGATGTGAGTGTAAACTTTGTGTGAACCAAGTTTAACCGATATATCTTGCCAATTCCATGTGTCAAATGCACGAACAGCAATTTGTACTACCAAAAGTTAGAAACGAGCAGCTAAATCAAAATATTAAATGAACAATAAACGAAAGTCATATTTCTGGCAATGAGAAGAAGAAGAAAACTATCAAAAATAGAGCAATGCAACGCGCGCGACGTAGTGTGTAGCGCCCGTATGAGTGCTCGCACTTGAGTATGCTTTAACTCAGCTCATCACGACTTGACTTGACTTGGCCCGCAGGCATTTTTATAGTGCAGCCATGTGGCATACGTTCGTTAAGCGCCACACCACAATAATGCAGCTGCAAGACAAATTAAGGTTGCAGTGGGCATAGAAACTAAGCAAGCGAGAGAGTGTGAAGGCAGATATCACAAGTGCCGCAAGCGAATGACGATTGATAAAAATGCAGTAGAAATAATGAAATGACAAGTTGGCTGACAAGAAATCAAGGACGCGCATATAAAGGTGAGAAACTGGGGTGACTTTCTCGCCCTTGGAGGCGTAGTTCTAAGTCAATATTTTCCGATCCTCTCTCAATCTGAGCCAAACAAGTTGCCACAAGAAGTCATTCTGCGTCGATCATCTCTGCTTCCTCTTCAGGTGCTTTGATGTCCAAGATGGGTTCATGACCCGCAGCATCCCGCCTATTCTCTCAGGTTCTCCAGGGTTAGCGGGAGCCCATGCCCTTTTCCTTTGACAGAGCCGAAATGTCATTCAAGTCGACGACCTTCATACTCGCCACTGGAGATAGACTGGGGAGACAGTGCAAAAGTGCTTGCATCCTCACCAACGAGGACTTAGATCTGGCCCTGGTACCTTCAGTATAAGTAACTCACGGCGGAATACCCGGATACTCCATAATAACTTAGAGAACGGCGTTACCGTCTTCGTTCCGGACATACCGCCACCGGTCTCTAGGGATGGCACCACGGTCGTTATATTTCTTCAGGATCTTTGCCCCATTCCGCTGTAATACCGTTATTACTCTATGAGGCACGATTTAACTCGCGACTGCAAACATCCTATGGGTTCGGTGCCACATAATACCCTAGCTTGGAGAGGTAGATCTTTGTCATCGCGCCAGTGAAAACCTAGGCTACTTTCTACGATCACACGGTTAGCATGGGGTGGCTAGTGACTAAGCTTTCTGCGGAATGCCACCCTTTTCGGGGGCAGATCTTACGAATGTTAATGTCCATTGCCATTATGGAGGATACTCTGACAGGCTTGCGCGGAGATCCGCGTAGTCCTTGTTTGCGTCAAAATGTACTACTTCCCCTCTCCTGACGTAAGGCTAGCTACACTCATGCAACCAAACAAAGTAACAATTTTGTCAGAAGGGCGAGAGAAATAAAAAGAAGAGTGCAAGCGCAGGCAAAAGAAGAACTACAACAGATCCCCAAAAAAAACTTTAACAAAATAAATAGTTAATTCTAAGCAGCGGCGACTCAAGAGCTGGTTGCACACTTCAGCAACAGCCCAAAAACGCAATTCAAACACTCGCAAGTAGAGCATTTCAGTGCGAATGGCGTTTTGGAGTGAGACAAATAATAGGAAATCAATTTGCTATACACTCAAATTTTTGCGAATATTTTCAAGAAGAAAACTTGTGATGTGAAAGTGGTTTGCTGGTGGCGAAATCTAAGAACAACACTTGAATGTGTCAAAAGTGCAAGTATGTATGGGGCTAAAGTGCCAAGTATAGGGTTAGCACAAGAATGGGTAGTTATATCCATATATTCGTCAGAAAGTAGACGCATATTCATCTCTTTATACAGCTGCTTTGACTCATTTTTCTTCCGTCTTTTATTACCTACTGTGACTAATATCGCCATCCAAAACATAAACTAGGTATTTAAGAGAACATCTGTCTACAAAGTGTCTTTCGTCAGTTTTATCGTCCTGTTGTTTTTCTTACCCTTCATTCTTTTCTTTTTCAGGCAGAGTGTGTTAAACGATTTTATGTTGTTTTTTACTTTTTCATTTCATTCTGCCTTCCTCCCACATTTTTCTCCGACTTAGTTTCGCAATCCTTGTTGTTCTAAAATTAGCGTTGTTCTTGCTTTCTTTGTCCTGACTTTGGTTGCTTTCTCT
The DNA here is from genome assembly GCA_964058755.1 of Campiglossa producta. Taxonomy (NCBI): domain Eukaryota; kingdom Metazoa; phylum Arthropoda; class Insecta; order Diptera; family Tephritidae; genus Campiglossa; species Campiglossa producta. Next base: position 156,936,157 of record CAXKVI010000001.1, read on the forward strand.
TTGGTGACATTTGCCAGCGTTGACAGTGGCATTTTATCGGCTTTTGTTTGTAAGAAGCAATCAAGGCTATCACCATGAGAACTTTACTAACTACCATCGGAGCAGATTAACTTCTTTTTTTTTAAGTTGAAGTAAATTCCAACAAAATAAATTAAAAATGGTTTGACAAGACCCTTCAACAAGGTTGAAATTGCAACTATCGCATAAAATAAGGCGCAACAAAACAAAATGAAATAAAATAAATAAAAAACAAGTAAGGAAAGCTGTCTTCGGCTGTCCCGAAAGCTATATACCTTTCATTAATAAGCGGCACGATTTTCGATCCCCAGTACAGCCTGTGTGAATTTAACTTTAGCTCATACCGAAGTTATCGGAACTATCGATTATATGGGGGCGATGTGTTATATTGGTTATATTGCACGTTCCTACCTATCTAATTACAGGAGTTATCTGCCAAAATCCGTTTATCGGAAAAATCGATTGTATGGGGGCTATGTGAAATATTTATCCCATCTCACTGGATTTTCAACATCAATATTGCACATATCAAAAGCAAAACTAGCAAAATTTCACGTTCCTACCTGTTTAATTACAGGAGTTATATCCACAAATCCGTTTATCGGAACTATCGATTGTATGGGAGCTAAGTATATGCAATATCGGTCCGATCTTGCTGGTTCCGACAAATGATTTCTATATTAGAAAATGGTGGTCGCATACCAAATTTCAGCCAAATATCTCAAAAACTGAGGGACTAGTTTGCGTTCAAACAGACAGACGGACATGGCTAAATCAACTCATCTCGTCATCCTGATCATTTCGGTATACTTTTTGATGGGTCCATCTGTTCTTCTTCTCATACTTACAAACATCGGACCAAAGTTATAATACCATTTCATCTTCATGAAAGGTATCTTATCTATCTACATATATATAAATATGCCACACGAAAAACCTTAGGAACCTCCTGTGAGCGAACCGTTTGACTGATTTGAATGAAATATGCACCAGAAGCTAAAATTGTATAGTTGTAATCTCGGGAACCGCTTGACCGATTTGGATAAAATTTTGATTATAGATAGTTGGATTGATTCTAAGATTATCCACTTGGGGGTTGCCACCTGGGGTGGTTTACAGGGTTGCCACATATTTAAATTTTTTTTATTTATGGAGCTAGACATCATATGATATGACATCATATGATATGACATCATATGACATGACATCATATGATATGACATTCATATGATATGACATCATATGATATTTAAATTTTTTTATTTATGGAGCTAGACATCATATGATATGACATCATATGATATGACAGCATATGATATGACATCATATGATATATTTGTAGGTCCGGTACTATCTCGAGAACCGCTTGACCGAATGGGATGAAATTTGGCACATAGATAGTATGATTGATTCTAAGACTATACACTTTGGGGTTGCCACTTGGGGTGGCTTAAAGGGTTTCCACCTATTTAATTTTTTTTTATTTATGGAGCTAGTAGGGTTGACTGCAAAAAGTCCATTACGGCTACGAAAATTACAAAATCTATTATATATAAATGCGCAAACATAACTGGTTCATCCCTTTTTTGCAATAACGACAATTCTAAGGTATATAAAATTTGGTATGTATCGATATGTTTTGCCGAGCAGGGTGGCCGAAAACAAACCAAAAATTTAAAAAAATTAATTATAATATGATTTGAAAATCACACCACTACATGTGATATACACGCATTCGCTTTATAGAGCCGCTGTTATGAGTGTATGTTTGTAGGTATGACCATTTGCATTGTTGTGTTTGCATTCATTGCAGTAGGGTGAGTAGTTTTGTTGGCAGCAATAAGATAACATGAGCCAGCGCGTCAACTTTATTGAGCTTAGGTACAAACAGTGTTTACAAAAACAAAATCTGTAAAGCAGTGGAAAAGAAAAGCAAAAGGAGAAAGACAAAGAAAGGAAAGAAGAAAAAAAGAAGGGAAAGAAAAGGTAGCGAGGAAGAAGGTATGGAAAATAAATGAAAATAAAAAGAAAGAAAAATAAAGGAAAGAAAGGTAATGAAAAGCTAAAAAAAATAAGTTAAGGAAATGAATGAAAGAAAAAGAAAAGCAAAGGAGTTGCGGACAGGAACAAAAGAAAATAAGGAAACGGTAGGAAAGGAAAGGTAAGGAAACGAAATGACAGGAAGGGAAATTTAAGAAAAAAAGTGAAAGAAAGTAAAGGTAAGAAAAAAATAAAAGAAAAGAAATGAAATGAAAAAAAAAAAATGAATAAAATGAAAGGAAACTAAAGCAACGGAAACGAAAGAAAAGAAAATAAAAAGAAAATAAAAGGAAAAAAGGAATGTAATGGAAATGGAAAGAAGGATCGGGTAAGAATATAAAAGAAACGAAAAGAAAGAAAAAGAACAGAGAAGAGCAAAAAAGAACAAAAAAGAAAGAAAGAAAGAAGGGAAATAAAATGAAATGAAAGAAGAGAAAAGGAAAGAAAAGGAAAGAAGAGAAAAGGAAAGAAAAGGAAAGGAAAGGAGAAGATAAGGAAAGGAAATAAAAGGGAAGAGAAGGAAAGAAAAGCAAAGAGAATAAATTGAGATGAAAGGAGAGGAAAGGAAAGGAAAGAAATACGTATGAAGACGATCAAAGAAGAATAAATAATTATCAACATTGAAACTATATTACTGAATGGTGTAAAGAGGGAGGAAAAGGCAAAATGAATAGGAATGTATAGAAACCAAAAATATACAAAATATGGAAAAGAAGGGAAAATTTAAGAAATAGCAAAAAGGTAGGAAAATAAAATAAGGTTTTGTGGTTGAATTTCAACCACTGGGCGAACTCTAGTTTTAATAATTTGCCCACATATAAAGGACAGTGTAACACACACGGGGCATGACCTTTTTCCTGTACTTAATTGTTCTGAGAACCTTCCCCTAGGGTGGAAAAATCATTCACAAACTCATCACCGGAACAACTTTCCATTTCTAGCTCATATCATATATTGGAAAATGTTTCACACTCTATTTCGTACATTGATTGAAATTATGTCAGCAACTTTCAATAAGCTCAAAAAATATTTACCTACAAAAACGGCAAATCCATTTTGAAACACACTAGGGATATACCAGCAATAGACAAACAGAAAATGGCAAAAAAAAGGGAAATAGAACCCAACGTAACCACTTTTGTGTATGAGGGGAGCATCATTTGGTGGGAATGGATAGCTCTCTTCCATACAATGTGATAATAATGGAAAATGGTAATAACCGCAAAGTGGGAAGCTAAACCACAAACTAAACAGAAAGTTCAAGCTATGTGATTAAAGCGTATGGAAAGAGCAAAAACAACAACAACAACAACAACTTGATGTTAATTAACAGCACAAATTTGTCAATGACTGGATGGGTAAATAACAGAACCAATGCGCAAATATTGTGAGTAAGTGTCAGAGTGACAGTGAGTGAGTGCTATGATGATAATAATAAAATTGCATGCAAAAATTATTTCACAAATTCATCAAAAGGTCTCTTGACATAGCAAGCTAATGGAAAAATTTTACTGTTTGAAAATTGTCAATTTAAATACTCACAAAATGGTCAGTAGAGAAAAGTGATGATTTATTTTAGTACTGACGTAAAGTAATTGGAGCAAAGATATATCAATACACATTTATATTTCCAGGCTATTAAAATATTAGATACAAATAAAATTTTGTATGGAGGGATGGGTCATGGGATTGACCCATAATAAATACATTTAAAACTCGAATTGGAAATTCTTAAATTTGAGGTTCAATATTTGGTGTGGCATCGCATAAAACAGAAGTGGAATATTTTAAGATTTGATATGAGAACTCTTCCTTTGCTCCGTGGATCGCCTGTTCTAAAGGCAGCTCTTAGCCGAACTACCTCATTGTTATCATATTTAATAAGCAAAGGAATCAGAAATATGTGAACTTAAGATCAGTAGATATTAAACATTAATAAAAATATCTCTTAGCATACAAAATCTTTCTCAATGCAACCTCAAAAGCACTCAATCGAATGTGTAGCCGAAATCAATGTTGCCTGAGTTCTATTCATGAATATTGAAATATCTACCTTACTATTCTATCCTTTTGTACAAGTTTGATGACTTCAACGGCACGGAAATCACTATATCCTTACATACACTGAGCGGAAATGGAAAGTTGACGGTTTCGTTTGGAAAAAAAAAGTGTCCTTAAATTTGTAAATCCGTGATAGAGACTTGAATAGGTTGAGCTTGTACCCAGTTTAAGCCCCTAGGGCGTCCATTTGAAATCATATGAAAAGCCATAACATTATGATATACTTTTGAAGTTCACAATCGTCAACTTCCAAATGGTGCCCAGTGTACCCCTCTAAAACACACATGCATGCAACTTTAATGAAATAGTTTCGCATTGAGGCCTCATCAAAGTTCATGAAGCGCACCATTGGACCAAAGTTGATGGTTAACCATCAGCGACTTTGGCGGTGCAGTGTGTGCCCTCATGTGCGAAGACTGCATTTGCATTATGGCTGGCGAACAAGAAACTCTATCCTCTGAAATGTGGAGGCACACGCAGATATGAGTTTGTATACATAGGTTCAAAATATAACTATGTGCTATTACAAATTGCATAGTTGAGCTAATGCTAGGCCAACTGCGCGCTAAACAATTGCTGAGATAAAATGTAACTCTTCAACATGTCTGCTTGTTTTCATTCAGACCCAGTGCTTTCAAACCTAATAGTAAACTTTCTTACAACTAGCGCGAGTCCAAAGCCTGACTAGGCCAACCATTACCATAACCATACCATAACCATACCATAACCATACCATAACCATACCATAACCATACCATAACCATACCATAACCATACCATAACCATACCATAACCATACCATAACCATACCATAACCATACCATAACCATACCATAACCATACCATAACCATACCATAACCATACCATAACCATACCATAACCATACCATAACCATACCATAACCATACCATAACCATACCATAACCATACCATAACCATACCATAACCATACCATAACCATACCATAACCATACCATAACCATACCATAACCATACCACAACCATACCATAACCATACCATAACCATACCATAAGCATACCATAACCATACCATAAGCATACCATAACCATACCATAACCATACCATAACCATACCATAAGCATACCATAACCATACCATAAGCATACCATAACCATACCATAACCATACCATAACCATACCATAACCATACCATAACCATACCATAACCATACCATAACCATACCATAACCATACCATAACCATACCATAACCATACCATAACCATACCATAACCATACCATAACCATACCATAACCATACCATAACCATACCATAACCATACCATAACCATACCATAACCATACCATAACCATACCATAACCACCATACCATAACCATACCATAACCATACCATAACCATACCATAACCATACCATAACCATACCATAACCATACCATAACCATACCATAACCATACCATAACCATACCATAACCATACCATAACCATACCATAACCATACCATAACCACCATACCATAACCATACCATAACCATACCATAACCATACCATAACCATACCATAACCATACCATAACCATACCATAACCATACCATAACCATACCATAACCATACCATAACCATACCATAACCATACCATAACCATACCATAACCATACCATAACCATACCATAACCATACCATAACCATACCATAACCATACCATAACCATACCATAACCATACCATAACCATACCATAACCATACCATAACCATACCATAACCATACCATAACCATACCATAACCATACCATAACCATACCATAACCATACCATAACCATACCATAACCATACCATAACCATACCATAACCATACCATAACCATACCATAACCATACCATAACCATACCATAACCAAAAGCAATTAATCGCGATCCACTCTCTTTAAAGATCACTCACACAATTTTTTGCAGGGTATGCATGCGAAATATCATGCAAATTCCAGGCTTCCAGCTAACTTATTCAAATGCTTTGTGTAGTTTGTACGGATATGTGGCCAATGTATCCATTTGGGGATTTATCCATCAGCTCATAAATATGTGTTCAACCTCACGCTGTTCGCCACAATTTGTGCCCACACTGCGGCTCATGGGCGCCATGTGGCCTACCTCTTTCCCTGTGACTACGAGCTCGAGTAAACATTGGTAATTTGACTGTTTATCGTCAAGTGGTTGTCAGTCATTACGCCTGGGTGCATTGGACCGTGTTAATTTCCCGCAACGTAGCTCCATCTCCATAACCATCAACTCCACCACCACCGCTTGATGCGTTGGGCCTCTAATAAAATGCGAAATGCGAATGTTCCTCGCTATATTCCTGCGCATCAAGTTGGCCAAGTTTTTCCTGTGTTCTCCCACTGGTGTACACAGCTTCTGCATATTCATGATAGGTACGGACTAACTACTAACTGCTCCTACTCGCTATCATTCTCATCATATATGTATGTATGTATGTGTCAATCTAATGTGTGAATCGTGTGTATAAAGAGTCCATAGGTTGATTCAGCCTGTCAGTCAACTAATGACATATCTCCATTGCTCATCTGTAGTTCGCAGCGAAATGTGCTAATTCATGATTGGGCTAATTTCCTAATTTTCTCTCCTCATTGCCTTGTAATCAAATGGAAATGAAAATGCTTTTTAGTGGACAATGAGGCAGTTGGATCATAGGGAACTAATACAGAGTTGGTTTCATGCAACAACTGCGCTTGTTTAATTGAATTACATATTTGGTTTGTGACTAGATAAATGGTTATGAGCTTTTGGGAAATGAGAAAATAACGTAAACGGGTGACTATTTATAGTCCGATTTGCAATTTTGTTTTGGAATTACGGCAATAATGAATTGGAGAGAAATTTTTACCGTGAATGCGTCAAATATTTTCAATTACAGCTCATATTTATGTAACTCTGACGTGTATCTCGCCAAAATTGGTCATCTTTAAAAAGAACGTCGAGCTGGAACCCAAACACGACGGATTTCAAATTTGATAAGCCAGAAACTATTTTCTGTTTTAAAAGGCTAGAAAATGCCCGAGGTAGGCATACCAGTCGTAGTCTTCTTCCTCAAGGATGGAGGGATGATACCAAATCGCTACCAGGACAGTCGCGCAGTACCGCAAGGGAGTACCGCAACGTACCGGGTTCATATCCTGCCAAGGACTGTCAATTTCGGCATCACTTTCCAAAACCTTAAAAATTACATAGGTAGACCTATGCTAGATTTCAAGCTTTCGTACTTACATGTTGCCAGAATATTTTTGTAAGGGCTGACAACAATCTGTATTTTTTTAATAAATATGAGTAAAACACTAGGAAATTACTATTTTCTTCTTCTTCTTTCTTATTTCCGACTGTTTCTTTACATTTCGCAGCCCTTTTCCCGTTCCTTTTCCTTATTCCTTTACTTTTCCTCATTCTTTCTCTTTTCATGTCGTCTTTCCTCTTTACATTACCCTTTTACTTCACGCGTTCGCTTTCCGGCACAGTTTCATTTTCCTTGTTTCTTTTGCTTCTCTTTTTTCCTTTCCCTTTGCCTTTCCTTATTTTATATGTATTGCTCAGGGCCGTCTTTAACTATGCTGGGGTCCTTGGGCACATACGAATTCGGGGCGCTCTTTAAATAATACTATTATTGATCAAAATTTAGCTTTGGTTTACAGCTGCACTTCTTGTCTTCGGGAACCTAGTGGAATTAAGTAATGAAGCTTGGTGATGTTAATAAGAGAGGTGTCCCGTTATGAATAAATA
>CAXKVI010000001.1:156946547-157009047 GCA_964058755.1 Campiglossa producta
ATAAACTAAATCAAAATAAAATAAAATGAAGTTAAAAAAAAAATAAAAAATAAAATAATATAAAATAAAATAAAATAAAAAAAAATAAAAATAAAATAAAATAAAATAAATTAAAATAAAAAAAAAATAAAATAAAATAATATGAAAAAAATAAAAATAAAATAAAATAAGATAAGATAAAATTAAATTAAATTAAAAAAAAAACAAAATTAAATAGAATTAAATATAAAATAAGATAAAATAAAATAAAATAAAATTAAATAAAACTAAATACAATGAAATAAAATTTTGAAAGATAAATAAAATAAAATTAACCAAATTAATATAAAAGTATAAAAAGAGAACATAAAATAAAATCAAAATAAAATGAAACAAAATAATAATAATAAATAAGTAAAAAAAAACTATAATAATGTGCAATAAAATATAAAAATTAAATAAAACAAAATTTATTTTAAAAAAATCAAATTTAGATTTCCAAAATCAAGAGTCAACCATTTTGCAAAAAGTTCCAAGAACTACAAATTTGTGCAAATTTTTCTTAAGCAAAGTCATTAGTACAACAATAAAATCTTCCAAGATGCATTGGGTCCATCAGTTTCGCACCAACCTTGCTACTATACAGCAACAACCGTAAATCACAATGACAACAGCTTGCATGGGAAGCGAGCATCAAGACTTGACTGCTGACTGCAAAGGGCCAAGGTGGAGTAGTAACCTCGAAATTTGAAACTTTTCCAACAATTTTCTTTTTCTCTCTTTCGTTTCAGTTTCTTTGTTTAAAAAATGTATTTAAGTGAAAAGTTTGAATGCAGCATGCGTATAAAGGTATATAGAAGGGCTCCGAAATAAGTGTTTAAAATATTTATTTATCACAATTAGTTGTGATATTTTTCCAAACATTACCATGTACCGACTGTTCTGATGTTATAATTTGCTCAAGTTTTATTTCAATTTTCTTTCTATGAAAGTTATTTTTGGACCTTTTTGCATCTATGTTATGTGGCAATTTATGGAAACACTACCATAAAACTACAATTTTGTGAAATAGTAGCTGGCCAAGTTTACGGTCTTTTGTGTTCGTATGCCGGATATGCGCACCATATGTGGTAGCACTGTCGCCATATTGGCTAACCACAAGCAAGCGAGACTAACTACAAATTGCATTGTGGTTTAGTGTTAACGAATACCGTAAAGTTTGAAATTTTAATTGAAGGCAAGTAGGGTTAACGGTAGCTTTGGTCATGAATATTAAAAAAAAAAAGTATGGAATGTTTGAATCACTCTGTGTGGGAAAGATGGGAAGATATCGAACGAACAAGAATATTTTCGATAGTTAAAAATGAACATATCGACACATCGTAAAATTTCGTTTAATACTACTACACCCTTCAGTCGATATCCCGACCAAATATAGAGTTTAGGAGTGATACCTTCACAAAAATACATACATACAAACAGACAGGCAGACAGAAATTTACAATTTTTTTATGTGTAGAGATTAAAGTACTGAAACAATTATAAGGCAGCAAAAAATAATATTTCATAAAGGCTACCTTTGCTACTTTTGATAGACAAAAAGTATGTGAGCCACAGCGTGCTACACCTTCTAACTATAATAAAATGAAAGTTTGGAATATTTTCTATTGACTCCAGAAAACAATTTTTGCCCATATTTGCCTTCCTTGATTTAAGGACAAAAAGTCACTTCAAATATTCATAAAAGTGACATGACGTATACGTAACATTTTATTGTTAACGATTCTGTAGACATAGAGAAACAAATAGTTGATGCCTATTGGAATGATATACATAAGAGGAAGCTGAAGAAGCGCGAAATAATGATTACAGAAAGTACAGGTTTATGTTTTCTAGATAAAAGTGATAGGATTTCTAATATACAGATGCTATGCTATATTTTTAGGTAGAATATACTCTCAGACAGCAGGTGTGAGTGTCAAGGTAAGACAAGAGCAGACAATTTATTCTTAAACGTCTTATAAAATTTTAGCATCAATCAATTTTGTTTTAATAAAAAATTAGCTGCACTTTTCTGGTACATTTCCATTAAACATTTATCTAGCCCCAATCACTCAACTGCGCATACTTAAGCAACCAATTTATTTGGTTATATCTTTTTTTAATAATCTGTATAATATATTTAAACATTCGCCTGAATGTGGTTAGTAAATGTTTGCATAAATCTACATGTTTAAAGCAGAAAATGTGTGCGCTATGCTAATAGTTGCGTGTCGGTAAGTGATTTTATGTAAATGTGAAGTTAAAGCGTCTCTGTCGGATACGGAAATGAATGTAGTTTCCGTTTTATTTCCTTTTAACACACACACACACACAAGCACAAACTTGCAAACATGCCCTCACATACACAAATGTAATTTTTTGTAAATGACAGTGTTTTATGCACTCACTGTATGAGCTCGCTAAAGTAGTGCAAATACAATGACATTGGGCTTTTGTTCGCTGGTTGAATGGTGGCGGGTCTGCGTACATACATAGGTACTTTCGGAAGAAGGATATGTAATTATATGAGGGTGGATCTAAGGCTTCAATAAGGCTTTTTTTATTTTTTATTGTTTACTTTTGTCAAATTTTATTTCTTGATTCAATTTTTTTTTTTCTTAATTTAATTTTTTTTTTTTGTAAATTTTATTTATTTTTATTTTTTAATTTTACTTTATTTTGTTTTATTTAATTTTATTTCATTCGAATTTATTTTATTTTCGTATATTGTATTTCATTTTATTTCATTTAAATTTTTTTTTAATTTAATCTAAATTTTTTTCTTTCATTTTATTTCACTTTATAAGTTTATTTTAATTTATTTCGTTTTATTTTATTGCCTTTCGTTCTTTTTATTTTTTTTTTCATTTCATTTTATTTTATTTTGTTTTATTTTATTTATTTTTTTCATTTTTTATTTAATTTTTTTTTTTATTTTTTTTTTTCATATTTTTTTAAATTTTTTTTTTTCATTATTTTACAAATTTTTTTTTTTTTTTTTATATATTTTATTATTTTTGTATATCATTTTATATTATTTATTTCATTAGCCTTAGAACAGCCCACTCTAATGTATGAAGATGTGTGCTCGAAAAATTTAAAAATGCATGTAAGCGCTTTTCGTCTTGTGGGGGACATGCATGTGTATCAAATGTATGTGTGTTGGTTCCTTAACTTATTTTTTATGTTCTGTTATTTTAACTTAATGCAAATTTTGGCTTAGAATTTGGCCACGGTGCAATCAAACAGTCGTTTCACAGCACAACCACCAAAGTAGCCTCACATGCTCCTTCTTCCACTTGTAGCATTAGAGTGTAGCGAAAAAAAAACAGACTATCCCCTAATCCCCAAATATAGTTCGTTGGAAAAAACCGTAAACCTAAACCTTGGTAGCCACATCCGTGACTTTAACCGCTGCCTTGATCGCAGCCGTAGTCACAAACCGTAGTAACCGCAATACACTTATTTAAATTTGATGACTTTACGGCACGGCTACGGTTATGGTCATGGTTGTGTTAACTATGGCAGTGGTAAAGCCTGGTTATGATTAGTTTTACAGTTATGGTTATGGTTACGGTTACAGCTATGGTTACGGTTACGTTTATGGTTAAAGCAATGATAAAACTTGGTTACGATTATTTGTCTGGCTATGTTTATGGCTATTGTTACAGCTATGGTTACGGTTACGTTTATATTTGTTTTCAGGCATAGGTTACAATTCCATTTAAGTTGCATAAAAACACTGTACAACAAAATTCAGGTTTATGAAAATCCCACCGGGTTTCCTAACGGAAAGCTTTTATACTACTACCGATCTCTAGATAAACTGCCCTCTGCTTTAGAAACCGATGATAAAGCCTGTGGGATTTTTTGGCTGTTTCTATAGCGAATGTCTCCATAAAATTACTTCATGAAGTTGAATTTCATCGCGGAAGCTATCGCTGTTTCATCTTTTTCTCATCTTCCTTCGGGAAAACTGAAAAACTGTTCCCCGTATACGAGTCGTCCATACGGCCCTTATGCCCTTCGAAAAGTGACTTATAAGTGTCGTCTGGGGGATAGAAAAAATGATGAAAAAATTTGAAAATTATTTTAAAAAAACCCATTTTACCGGGACTCGAACCTTGACCCCTAGGTATGCCAGGCGATCACGCTAGCTCGTGGCCAAGGCATTGCCTGATATTAACATACTAGAAATTCAATAATATGTATTCAAAACACAAGCTATCGGCACTAATGCGACACCGAGTAACCAAGTAACGGAGTAACTCCCAAGTGACACCAAGAAGTCAGATACGCGATATTTATGTCTCTTGTTGTTGTACAATGTAAAGCACCTTCTAGAAGTGACGCAAGCGTTACTTATGCGATATGGAAGAGAAAATGTTCTTCCAAATGCTAGCGGGGTAGTCATTAAGCCTGTTTTGTTCTCTCGAACATATTAGGTTGTGTGCAGCGAAATTTCATTTGATATGCTCTAATGTAAATACGTATGGCTTTCAATTGCTAGTGCAACTTCATATGTTTTGACTTTTCTGAAAGCTTAAGAATGAGCTTGTGTGATTTACGACAATAAGTGAGTGCGAGTAACTGCAGTTTAAAAGTTGCACTCCCGCAAACCAACAATGTACTCGTAGCTCTCTATTTCGCATAAATATGCACTTGGAATGCTCATAATTCAAGTTGCTCCTTGCAAGCACTCACAAACACACACACACACACACACAAGAGCACACCCTGACAAATTACTAAACAACCTACTTCAAACATTTTAAGCAGCCACTTTTATTGTGAACTTTATTGCCATTTTAGTTGCAGTGATTGTTGTTGTTGCTAGCGTTACATTTTTGTTAAATTTTTTTTTAAGCTCTTAACATTTTTTATACTCAAAAAATGTATGTATGTTTGTAGGAACATGACAAATTGATTTCAGAAAAATTTAAATCTAGCGCGGCGAATCCCGATCACGGGCCAATCACAAAATTGAGGTGTGACCCATAGTATTTATTTTCAGAACACCTTTCGCTTTCGGATTATGCATACACGTCTTTTGATACCTCTCCCGAGCTTTTTGGATGGTATCTGAGATAATCCCGAAAAATCCCTGCACCCCGGGATTGCCATTTCGCGAAATCTCGGAAGTGTCAAATAGCTTCGAGGTTCGATGCGTTAGTTAGAAGGCCGCGGTAGGAATTTCCTACGACTCCATTCAGGGGATATTTAGCTTGTTTGCCAACCAGATTTTGTCTACTTAAGTATTTCAAGCATAGCCTTTCCCAAATAAAGTTGAGAAGTAGCGCAGATCTGGATATCAAGAAAGGTGTAGTCCTTGCTTAACTCGGCCTCAAATGGTGACTTTGAACATGGCCCCAATTTAAGTTTGACATGGACTTCATATTAGAATCCAGATTCGAGTAATGTGTAAGCGGCCTTTAGTGCACAACGATTTTAACTGCAGAATATCATTTGGTGTCTAGGTACTTAGGGTAGAAGTGAGATGATTCATTGCAATGACTCAATTAAATTTCTCGATTAGTCCAAGCAACAACCAAATTAGGAGCAATAAAAGCTGTAAACTGATGGCATCTCATTTGTATTTTGAGGCTTACGCATTAGCGGACAAGGTTGAAATTTACAGCTCACTTCTATGTAGACATCAGCAGTGGGGTCTAACTAAAATTCGCTCTGAGTCGTCAAAATTATTCTGAAAACAATTCCGGGAAAGTCGCGAACTGATACCAAAAAAATTCCAAAAATAATCAGGATAACCTTACAGAAAAAGTCCCAAAATAATCCCGAAACAGTTCCGAAAAAGTCCCGAAATTGTTCCGAAACCAATCCCGAGAAATGCGCAAAATGATCCCTTAAACAGTCCTGATAAACTCCCCAAATTAAACAATTCCGAAATTATTTGGAAACCATCCAGAAAAAGTCCCAATATAATCCAGAAAACAATCCTGAAAAAGTCCCAAAATCTTTAAATGAAAAGGTCCCGAAACGATCCGAAAACAGTTCCTGAAAAGTCCCGAAATTATTCCGAAAACAATCCCGAGATAATCGCCAAACTATCCCTAAAACATTCCTGATAAAGCCTGGAATTATTCCTAAAACAATCCCGAAATGATTCGTAAAAAATTCCGAAAAAGTCCCAACATAATCCGGAAAATAGTCCCAAAATGATCCTACAGAGGGCGAAAAATTATGTCTAACAAGTAAGGAAGTCTAAGTTAGGATAAACCGAGGTTAGGTTAGGTTTACTCACCGGTAAAATTATATTATTTTAGCCATTTCCGTTATCGAATTATGCCAATTTAGGTGATTTTCGAAAGTGGGCGTGGTTGGAGGGCGTTTTTATCCAACTTCATCAGGTATACCCCCAACCATTCAAATTCAGTACGTCTTCTTTCAGTGAATATTCCAAATAACTCGTTTTTGAAGATGAACGAAGAACGTTCTTACATTGATTCGAGAATAGATTTGAGAATGATTCGCGAATACATTTGCTAAAGTTAGTGATGTCAATTTATTCTTGGAACTTCATCCAAAGCTAAACTGCACTCAAAATAAACGTTGATTGACTTTAGAAGAATAGCTTCACGAAAAAAAAGCGCGAGAAAATCCTATCATTTGTATATCGTTCGTGTTTTTCAACCACTTACGATAGAACTTTCATTAATCCCTCCGCATTTACAAACGGTTTGTAGGCACTCTTCTACCTGCCGTTGTCCATCCTTGCCCTAATCCTATTGATAAGCTGTTGCAGAATGACCGCATAATGGTTTTGTAGACGCATTTGAATTTGCTTGATTTGCATATGCAATGCAGGGAGATTTACTGGTATTATGGTGGTACACCGGTTAGCCATTTTGTATAACGGCATTACTAATTTGCATTTAGCTCCAAATCAAGGCGGATTAATTTGAAAAGTTAGACGTTTGACTGAATAGAAAATGCAGTGAAAATGTTTAAATGGAACTTTGGCAAGGCAATTAACTCATGTTGAATGGAACATTAAAACTGCGACTATTGGCTTTGTTGTTGTGAGTAATGGAAAAAAAGTTTCGCGAAGGCTTAAGGGTGTTTTACAGAAGTGGACAGTGCTTTGATGGATATGGACCCGGTATGCTTCGGTGCTAGAGCCCAGTATCTAGTGCTAACCCCAATGTAGTGGAAGTCATTTGTTTTACTCTTTCCAACTTTCTTCCCATTGGAAGGTCTTACATGGCGTAGATAGACTCTCAAGGTGTGACTAACACAAGTAATTTCCATGATCACTGAATACTTAGTTGGCATAATATTTTTCCAAATAAAAAATATAAAATCTTCCAGAGCCTGGTAAATAAAGGAACTTTACGAAACTGAACTTTGCATATCTAATATCATCACGTTTCTAGCTCAACCTAAACCTCATTAAAATGATAATTCACCCTTTACAAATTTGTGCTTTCAAACTCTCCGACGGAAATCATAGTTTAATGGCATACATTTAAAACATTACAGCCCAGGCATAATAAACAGGTTGTTGTGGCTTTTAATTTACTTTAATTATACCATTCAATGCGAAAGGGAGTTGAGCATTAATTTACATGCAAACAAATTTGGTGTAATAAAAATATAAATAGTGCAGCTGAATTCTTTAGCCAATAGGGCGAGCTTATACTAAAATTTATCATCAGAACAGAGTTCAAGCTAAAAAATTGGAACTAGCGCAAATGGTGCCGGCTTTGTCTTTTGCTTCCTTTTCGGCTCCAGTTAAGACCGTTGCCTTTTCTCTTATTTCATTTGATTTCATCTTACTTTATATTTTTTTATCGAAAAACTGTTGAAAAATTCTACAAACAATACCAGCATCGATGATTACAATTTCGATCTTGTTGAAGGATCTTGTCAAACTGATTTGTATTGTATTGTTTAGAAATTTTTCATCACCTTTACTGATCATCGAACCAGGGAGATTAGAAAAGCACCAGTAAAGGCAATGAAAAATGTCTAAAGAATCGGTTTGACAAGATCCTTCAACAAGATCGAAATTGCAATCATCGTAGTTGGTATTGTTTGGAGCATTTTATCGATATGTTTTCGCCAAAAACTCAAAAGAATAATTTGATAAAAATTATTCGACATGTCAAAAGCCCACAAAAACTTTCAAAATATATCATATTTTATTTAACCCTCTAACCAGCAAACTTTAAATAATGATCGGAAACGGTTGGGAATTTTTTTCTTGCCTTTTCTCTTATTTCATTTTAATTCATCTTACTTCATTTTTTTTATCGAAAACATGTTGAAAAATTCTACAAACAATACTAACATCGATGATTGCGATTTCGATCTTGTTGAAGGATCTTGTAAAACTGATTTGTATTGTATTGTTTAGAAATTTTGCATTACATTTACTGCTCATCGAACCAGGGAGATTAGAAAAGCACCAGTAAAGCGCAGAAAAATGTCTAAACAATACAGTACAAAGCAATTTGACAAGATTCTTCAACAAGATCGATATTGCAATCATCATAATTGGTGTTGTTTGTAGCATTTTTTCGATATGTTTTCGCCAAAAACACAAAAGAATAATTTGATAAAAATTATTCGACATGTCGATAGCACACAAAAACTTTCAAAGTTATATCATATGGGAGATTCCAACCAAAAGAGGAAAAGTACCAAATTTTTAAAATGCCATAAACTCCCATTGCTCTGACAGAACTTTACAATAAAGGTCTTTTTATTATCACGGGTTAGGGGTAACTAGTTGCATAGCAAAATTTTTAGAGAACTGCATCGATAATACTGAAAAAACTTAAAAATTGTATCACGAAAAAACAGGAAAATGTCCCAGGAGTCACACTCTTTAACCTTTGTAAAAAGTTTCTAAAAGCTAATACTGATCTTATTTTTAAAGAATATGGTACTATGTTGTATGTACTTTCGATCATATACAAATTGTAGTTCAAAGTTGAACTGTAAAGCTAAAATTCGTTTTCGTGCTCACAAAGGTGCAACAAAGGGATTTTTCGGTTTCCCAGGAGTCACACTCACTTACTGAGTAGTTATAAAGATATTTGTTGTTATTTCGCCAATTCTTTTAATGCATTTATTGTATTGGATATTTATCCATGTCGATAAATATATTTCATAGCAATTGAAATCCCAATGTCAGTTTAATAAGTCAAAGTTGACTAAGCTCTCAGGAGTCACGATGGAATGTGCCATATTTTATTTAACTTAATTAAATTTTTTAAGCTATTGCATAGATTTTATCGCAGGCCTTGGCGGCGGGAGTGGAATGAAAAAAATGTTAATGTTAAAAAATTTCGTAGTAATGGACTTTTTTTCAATGTTCGGCGTTAGCAACATAACTTGACAAAAATAAATCTAAGCGTTGCCTACATTTAGGCTTATGACATTGCACTAATGTTAGCAGCAGGCCGATAACATAAAATTGGATCTGTAAGCGTTGCCTACATTTAGGCTATACTACTAACAGTGTGACGTTGTACATAAAATTGGAGCTGTATAGGCTATACTGTTAACAGGTTAGGGCTGTAATGCTCTAAAGTCATAAATATGCTCATTGAGTTTTCATAAATATTATAGTTGCATAAGTTGATAAAAAGTGATATGCAATAGCTTTACCGCGGCAGTCCCCGACTGCCACACGTCCTTTTTTTCAAAGTAATTTCTTTTTTTTTCATATTAATTCTTTGCACCTTACGTACAAAAGAATCGTCCTTTATATATTTAATTTCTACGGTTATTTTGGCATTTCAAGTGCTACAAACAATTTATCTTCTTTAATGAAATGAGTAATAAATAAAGAATTAAATAATAAGATATCAAGTGGATTAAAATACAAATTAACAGACATTACGACAGAAGCAGTCAAGCTTAAGAATTGGACATGATGAATGAAGTGATGTAGCTATTTACAGTAAATTAACTAGGATAATTCATTGTTTATGCCAAACGCGTATAAAATATGATAATCTGAGATGACAATATGAATTGAGTAAAGAAATAATTCTAAGGGATGAGAAAAAGAAATTTAACGATGCACGACGAATAAAAATTCAAAGAAATAAAATAAAATAAGATAAAATAAACAAAAAAATAAAATTAAATTAAATCAAATAAAATAAAATAAAATAAAATAAAACAAAATCAAACAAGGTAAAAATAAAATTAAATTAAAAAAATAAATTAAAAAATAAAATAAAATAAAATAAAACAAAAAAATAAAATAAAATAAAATAAAATAAAATTAAATTAAATTAAATGAATCCAAATAAAATAAAATAAAATAAAAAAAATAAAATAAAATAAAATAAAATAAAAAAAAATCAAACAAAATCAAACGAAATTTAACAACATAAAAAGCGAAAATTTATTAAAATTAAAGTAACATAAAAATTCAAAGAAATAAAATAAAATAAGATAAAATAAACAAAAAAATAAAATTAAATTAAATCAAATAAAATAAAATAAAACAAAATCAAACAAGGTAAAAATTAAATTAAATTAAAAAAATAAATTAAAAAATAAAATAAAACAAAAAAATAAAATAAAATAAAATTAAATTAAATTAAATTAAATTAAATTAATTCAAATAAAATAAAATTAAATAAAATTAATTCAAATAAAATAAAATAAAATAAAATAAAAAAATAAAATAAAATAAAATAAAATAAAATAAAATAATATAAAATAAAATAAAATAAAATAAAATAAAATAAAAGAAAATAAAATCAAACAAAATCAAACGAAATTTAACAACATAAAAAGAGAGAATTTATTAAAATTAAAATAAAATAAAAATTAAAAAAATAAAATAAAATAAGATAAAATAAGCAAAAAAATAAAATTAAATTAAATCAAATAAAATAAAATAAAACAAGGTAAAAATAAAATTAAATTAAAAAAATAAATTAAAAAATAAAATAATATAAAATAAAACAAAAGAATAAAATAAAATAAAATAAAATTAAATTAAATAAAATTAAATAAAATTAAAAAATTAAATTAAATAAAATAAAATAAAATAAAATAAAATAAAATAAAAAAATAAAATAAAATTAAAAAATTAAATTAAATAAAATGAAATAAAATAAAATAAAATAAAATTAAAAAATTAAATAAAATAAAATAAAATAAAATAAAATAAAATAAAATAAAATAAAATAAAATAAAATAAAATAAAATAAAATAAAATAAAATAAAATAAAATAAAATAAAATAAAATAAATTAAGAAATTAATCCTTTAATTTGATCAAAGTCAAAACCGATAATCCAAACCATAAACTTTTACTCCTCGCCCAATCCAATAATTTCACAAGTCATGCGAATTTTGTTTATCCATCATGCGTAAATAAATAAAATGTCTCACAAATTTCAACCCCACCCTTACTTCGTGCTTTAGCGACCATATTCTTGAAATTTGAGCTTATTTGGTTTTTGCTTAGAGATTTCTTGTCAGCAGCACCAACAACAGCAACAAAAAAATATGAAAACATCATCAATTGCAAATTTTGTAAATAAATACTTATTGAAATTCGATAAAATTGATTGCCAAGAAGTTACAGCCAGAATATTGGCTTCGTTTGTGGTTTAAACTTTGCAGCAAACAGAAGAAGAGTTTGCCTAATAAACAGTGGAGGGCGAGTTAGAGAAAACGTGCGGTTATTGTAATTCCTTACGGGCTTATTGATGATATTGCTGATTATGATGATGATGATGATGATGATTACATTGACGACTGTATCAATGTCGCTTTTGATGTTGATTTCCATGCCAACACTGCGCTCAATACCCCAAGGGAATGCCAAAAAAAGCAGATGCGAAAAGTAGAGCAAAATAAGAAATGAAACTTGATGTAAACCACACGAATGAAATCAAGATATTATTTATTAGCTATTTGTAAGTGTGCGAAATAAATGCAAGTTGAATGAATTGTCAGTCAGTTATTTGAAAGCTAAGAGCAATAAATAACGAAGATATGCAAATATTGATGAATGCAGTAAAAACAAGTTTTTCAGTTCGAAGGATCACTCTTTCCAAGAAGTGGGATTGGAATGGATGAACAAAGCTCATGGTCCTTAAATCTTGTTTAAATTTCTTTGCTTTATTTTTTAATTTATTTTTTAGTTTTTTTATTTCTCTTTTTATTTTTATTATTTTATTTCATTTTATTTTGTTTTATTATTTATTTTTTTTTTATTTTGCTCAATTTAATTGTTTTCTTATTTTATTTTATTCTATTTATTTTTAGTTTATTTTATTAAATTAAGTTTCGTTTTTTTTTTTTTTTGTTTTCTTGTTTTATGTTTTATTTTATTTAATTTTATTTGATATTTTATATCTTCTTTTATTATGCTTTTTATTCTATTTGATTTTCTATATTTTATTTTTATTTTATTTATTATAGTTTATATATTTTATTTTATTTCTTTTATTTTATTTTTTTATCTTTTTTATTTTTTTTATTTATCTTATTTTTTATTTTTTATTTATTTGATTTTTTTTGTTGTACCTTACTATGATATTATTTTATTTCATTTTGTTTTATTGTTTTAATATATATTTTTATATATTATTTTTATTTTTATTTTATTTATTTAAGTTTATTTTATTTTATCTTATTTTATTTTTCTATATTTTTTTTAATTTTTTTAATTTTATTATGTTTTACTTTTCTTTATTTATCTTATTTATCTTATTTTTTTATTTTTTATTTACTTATTTTTTTTTGTTTGTTTGTTGTACTTTTATCTAATATTATTTTATTTTATTTCATTTTATATCATTTAATTTCGTTTTATTTTATTTTATTTATTTTTTTTATTATTATTATTTTTATTTTATTTTATTTTATTTCATTTTATTTAATTTAATTTTATTTTATTTTATTCTATTTTAATTTATATTATTTTATTTTATTTTATTTTATTTTATTTTATTTTATTTTATTTTATTTTATTTTATTTTATTTTATTTTATTTTATTTTATTTTATTTTATTTTATTTTATTTTATTTTATTTTATTTTATTTTATTTTATTTTATTTTATTTTATTTTATTTTATTTTATTTTATTTTATTTTATTTTATTTTATTTTATTTTATTTTATTTTATTTTATTTTATTTTATATAATTTTATTTTATTTTATTTTATTTTATTTTATATTAATTTATTTTATTTTATTTTATATTAATTTATTTTATTTTATTCTATTTTGTTTCATTTCATTTTATTTTATTTTATTTTATTTCATTTCATTTCATTTAATTTCTATTTTTTTCTATTTTTTTTTTTGTTTTATTTTTTTTATTTTTAATTTATGATTATATTTTTTGTTTTGCTTTATTTATTCAATTCTTCTCCTCTCCACTCCTCTCTGTACCTGCACCCTCCTTTCCTTTCCTTCCTACAACTACATTGGTATTAAAATTTGTAAATGTTGTGACTGGTCCTTGACAGAAAAGTGTAGAAAACACTCCCTAGACTTAAGAAAATCTCCTTAGTGCATATTATTTCGAACACAAATCCAGATTTTTCTACTCTAAGGTGTTCGTTCACATTGGAGAAAAGTAAAAGGAATGCACAAAAGTCCTCTTACAACGAGTGCAACAAATGTAATCGGTATAAAAAGCTCAAAAGAAAGCAATCAGTAAAATATAAAAGGGCTATAACAAGAAAAATCACTATCTTCGGAAACAAATCACAAGCTTGAAAAAAACGACGAAAGTCAGAAAATGAAATTGAGAAACTTGTTAAAACAAGAACATTGAGAAGACTACATTAGACGTAACTAAAGGAGTATGCTTAAAATTGCACACAGTAAACAATTTGAAAAAATTTTGTGAGAAGTTTTGAGAAAATTTTAATTTTCTTTTAGATTTGTAGCGCTTCCCAGTGGAAAAGTTTTCATCCATGAAAAGAGAGATGAGCATGAAAAATTTTTTTTATTTTTCATATACATTACTTATCCTATGGCACGCTGTAGAAAAGTAATGCGTGAATTCATATATACATACAAATTTTTATAGGGGATACATTACTTTATACATTACCAAACATTACCCATTCCCACTGGCTTGTTAACATTTGAGAATGAGCGTTTTTTCGAAAATTTATTGTCAACTTGAGTAGGCAGTGAAAAGCAGTTCAAAGTAGCATTTCGAATCCATTTCGTTGCGGTAGTGTTTCATTCCCAGCATTCCGCCAAAGAATGGAATAGATATTCCATTTTCAAATGTTTCTTTACTGACTAGAAACTTGTTTGAGGTGTCTTTGAAACATATGTGGAACAAAACGGAATCGAAATTCTTTTCCAAATGATTTCAAGCTTGCACTCGAATTGTAAAGAAACTTTTGAAAAGAGGTATCGAACCCGTTTTGCCATAAATGCCAAAAGTGCTGCTAAGAAATTAAGAACTAAAGTCTTATCAAATCTTTGAGAATCATTTTTCTGTTGTTTATTGGGTAAATAGTACTTATGTGTGTATGTATTTTCAAATCAGCAAGTTACTTAAGAGAATGCAATGCAGACTAAGTGGCTAAGATGGGAAAACCACAGCATTTGGCAACCGCTTGTGTCTGTGGCTTGTGGCAAACGGAAGTCAAGCAGTGAGGATAATGTATGGACGTACTTATGTACGTGTACGTAGATGTATTTACAAGCAGTATAAGATAACAAGCTATCCAAAATATTCAAAGTCAGACGCGCATTATATGTATATAGTTAAGTACAGCAGGTGGCCAATAAAGTTGAGTGCACGAGCCAAGGCATATGGTGGGTAGCGGTGCATGACGCAAAATTGGGAAAACGGAAGGAAAGCTTTCAATTTAAGAATAGCATTTATTTCCATAAAGATATGCAAATGGAGTAAATGTAAGGTATGATTATACAAAGAAAAATATAAAAATAATTTCATGTCCAAGGGTGGAAAGGCAGGCGAGCGAGTTATGGATGTCTGACTCTTAACGAAGTGTTGAATTTTATTGTGAGAGAAGTTCTCGAGTATTTTTTTAACATTTTTAATTGTGATTTGTGCTGAAACAGAGTGTTTTAGGTGCCTTAAGTATCAACCTTCTCTCTGAAATATTTTCAAGTTATATCTCTGCTGCTCGCTTCGCTACTTCGCTATCTTGTTTTATGTAGTTTTATAGCAACTGTGTAAAATAATACAGACACTAAACTTGCATAATAAAAATTAAGAAGAGAATTGTTTTCACTAAATCACGCAACCCACTTGAACACCTTTATTTATGTTACTCATACGCCATGGTGGCTCTATAGTAAGCAGCTCGCTACAGATGAAGGCGCAATCACTTGAGTTCAACTGATGCTAATGGCGCACTTAGGATGCAATTTCATTAATGTACTGCTGAATTTGCATAATAGTGCATGTAAGATATAAATATAAATAGCAGCCCAACCACGCTTCGCCGGCCTTAGAACTTAAGTATAAAATATTAAATTTGGTTTTTATCGTTATTTCGAGCAAATCAAAGAAAGGTATAGATTGAAACAGGCTGACAATAATTTCTTCCGATTTCGTATCATATAAAAGTGAATGAAATCTTCTCTTAATATGCGTTTTGAAACCTAACCCTTCATGCCATGCCAAGTTCCAATACTCTACCAATAGTAGAGTAGTTTTTAAGGGATGTACCTACCGCGACCACTCTTTCCTTATCTCTAACTTTTTCGACTGCTAGAGATTTACTCCATACACAGAGAAAAATGAGTTGGTCATATCAACCAAAATATGCGTTGATTCAACCAAAATCACTGTCAATTCTTATCCATTATTCAATGCTGTAGATTCAACTTCATTGAAGCTGTTAACCTTAAGTTAACAGTTAAGCTGTTGTTTTAACAGAAAATTTTGTTGTTTTAGGTGCTCTGGGTTCGATTCTCGGCGAAGTCATGTAGATAATTAAAATAAGTGTTATTTTAAAATGAAAATAAGTAAAAAAAAAAAAAAAAAAAATTAAAAAAAATTTCGGCTGACTTCACCGAGAATAGAAGTCAGGGCTCTTGAACGGTCAACCCAGGTGTCTACTGTATTACGTATGCCATCGCTTACTTATGCTTGCCAGCATCTAATTACAGCTTTCTTCCAAATGAGTAACACTTTTTTACGTTGCTTTGTTGGCTCCACCGAGAACCGAGCACATACTGCTTTGACTGCCGAACGGAGACGTTAACCATCTGGCCATCGCTTACTTATGCGTGATGGCATCCAATTGAAGCTGTGTTCTATGACAGTAATGACAGTATCTTCGCTGTTGAATTCAGTGCACACTTTTGTTGTTTTTTAAATGACAGTTCCTTCGCTGTTGAATTAAATAGAGGAAGTTGTTGTTTCAACACAACATTTAGTTTGATCAACGAAAATTCGGTCAGTTTTACCAAATTTTGTTAATTAAAAATTGACAGATTTATGACTGTTCAATCAACAGTTCAATGCAGTTTCTTCAACAAAAAATTCCGTTGAAATAACCAAAATTTGGTCAATTCAACAGAATTTGGTCAACTTCAGTTTAACATTACGAAATTTTTGATTTTACCAGTGCCATTTTTTTCTGTGTATAACACTTTGCCGAGTTTCATTGTTTTAATATTTAGTATTAACGCTTGTGATCGAAAATTCGACCAATGAAATCTTTAAGGGGTCGTGGGGTCGCTAGCCCCGTACCCCCTTCCTTAAATTTCGGGGACACCCCTGAAAATATATCGCCTATACTTCAGTTTTTTCAAATTCCTTTCCATCGGTGCATATTTCATTCAAATCGGTCAAACGGTTCGCTCACAAGAGGTTCCTAAAGTTTATCATGTGGCGTATTTATATCTATTATATTAATAGGCTAACAAATTTTACATATAAATATTTCCCAAGCTTAAACCCATACTAAATATGCATAAATATTTATGAAATGCATATGGATTTGTTGGCATACCTCTAAGGCAGTGCACAATTATCTAATATATAAGCAATCCTGCTTCATTTATCTGTAATAAGCGAATGAAAATTTCTCATGCCACTTGAATTGGTTATCTGACAATCAATTTGTACATAAAGCGATAGCCCAGTGGGAAGCGTCGGGAGTAGTGGTCGAGCGGTTAATGGTTTAAGTACAGTCATTGAAAATTGTTTTTATTTTTTCAATTTATAAATATTTCTTATCTTAACTTTTTTAAAATTTTTATGTTTTTATGTATAAATATGTTTGTAATCTCTATTATCGAGAAAAAAAATTGCTGAATATTTTTAGTTGACGGAAAGCATATGCATACATACCACCCATAATAGAAATGCGATAACCGCTTATTCAATTTGGGTTTTTTTGTCTAATTTTTGATGATATAAGATCGAAGTTGCGAAATTATTTCAAACACAGTAGTCTATTTATCGGACTTCGGTAGATTACTTCTATAAATTTTAGTGATTTTTACCGTTTGAGACAAAACGATCGCATAAATTAGTGGCTATTTGTTAAGCACAATGTCATCATCCGATTATTCAAGTGCAAATTAAAATCTCGAAATCCGAATATTTGCATGGCATTTGCCATAAATAATTTTGGAAAGGGCTGCTGTAATTTAATATTTTTATTATATAATAACAGCCACTATTTTTTAAATTCTTTGATGGCCTCATTTTACCTATAGATGAGTTTTTAATGTATACATTTAAGTTGGTCGAGGTTCGGCCACGGGCCTAAAGGCAGCTATTGACAAAAAGTTGATCAGATGTTTGAATAAGTTCAACTATTTTAAATTGGTCGAATTTCGACCACGGGATATACTAGTATACATAGATTTAATAAAAATTTATTCGTTAAGGAGGTACCATGCCCCTTTTCCCATATCTCAAATGTTCCTAGAGGTGCTAGAAATAAATCTCATATACATACCTCTTTTCCGAGTTTTACTGTTGTACGTTGAAAAATCCCATTTGTATGACAGGTGCCACGCCCTTTTTCCCATACCTCCTATTTTCCGTAAGATGTTGCCCAAATTTTATTTTCCTAATGTTTATATTTTAATCGAATAAAAAATATAACTAACCAAGTGTATGTACCCTCCAGCGGAACGTCAAACTAGAGGGGGCAAATATGGGCAAAAACTATTTGCTGGAGTCGATAGAATATATTCCCAACTTTCATTTTACTACAGCTAGAAAGTGTAGCACGCTGTACCACACACGATTTTTTGTCTATCCAAAAGTAGCTAAGGTATCATATATGAAATATAAATTTTGCTGGCTTATGTATCTATATTTGTTTTTATATTTGGTCGATGCTCTGATTTTTTTGTTTATTGAGCCAAGAAAGTGCTATATTTTCGTACCAAATCAAACTTTGAATAACTTTTTTCTGACTTCTAATACCATTATTTTGTAAAAAACAATTCAACTTGAAGCAAAAGAGTAATTGATTGCTCATATTTAAACATTTATTTATAAGACTTTTTTCGCTAAAATCTGACTGACATTGAGAATAAACTAACGCTTCCAGAAAGGGGACTGAACTAGTCTAAATATAGCTTCTTGGTAATGCATACCTATCATGATAAACTATATTAATTTATATAGTGAGTTGAAATTTAATCGTATCCAATTATTTTCTTTTTTTCCAGATTACATTTTTAAATCACTTCCATATCAAAACATATCTGGTGGTTTAAGGTGAGCTTTCATCCTATAATTTAATTTTCCTTTATTATATTTTAAGGATTTTGAAAAATGCCTTAGGGTAAAACTCCAACAGTAGTTTTAGCTCATTATCGATTTATTGTCATTCGACAATTAAAATTTTAATGTTTTGCAGTAAGTACTTAGCTACACAAATTACTACCCGAATTAGTAAAACTTCATTAATTAATTGCTTCAATACATTGCACAGCGCCAACGAACAAACACCAAAACATTCCAAACTTTTCCAATCAATCACATAGCTTTTAAATTAAAGTTTGGCCAAATTATTCCAAACTCTACAACGAAATTCTCCGAAAAAACTTTAATCAAATGCAATAGCACAATTTGCTAATAATTCAATTTTATGCACTGCACGCAAGCGAAATACGAATATATTACCTGAGTTGGAGCAAAATTTATTGCCGAATATAGAAGTAATATTATGTATGTATGTACACGAGTGTAAGCAGGTATATTCCTGTAGGGAATTCTTTAGACGACGAAATAAAATATAATAAAAAAATAGATAAAAGTAAATTCAATAAAAAGAATTATTTAAGAAAATAAAACAAAATAAGAAAAAATTTAAAAAAAAATGAAGTGAAATAAAATAAAAAATTAAATAAAATAAAGAAATAAACTAAAAATTGGATAAATTCTTTAGTGGGCGAAATAAAATATAGTAAAAAAAATTAAATTAAATAAAATAAAATAAAATAAAATCCAATGAAATGAAATGAAATCCAATGAAATGAAATGAAATGAAACGAAAAGAAATGAAATGAAATGAAATGAAATGAAACGAAATGAAATGAAATGAAATTAAGTTAAATTAAAAAAAAAATAGATTAAATTAAATAAACTAAAATATAAAATAAAATAACGTAATGAAATAAAATAAAAAAATAAAATAAAATAAAATAAAATAAAATAAAATAAAATAAAATAAAATAAAATAAAATAAAATAAAATAAAATAAAATAAAATAAAATAAAATAAAATAAAATAAAATAAAATAAAATAAAATAAAATAAAATAAAATAAAATAAAATAAAATAAAATAAAATAAAATAAAATAAAATAAAATAAAATAAAATAAAATAAAATAAAATAAAATGAAATGAAATCCAATGACATGAAATGAAACGAAAAGAAATGAAATGAAATGAAATGAAATTAAATTAAATTAAATTAAATTAAATTAAAAAAAAAAGAAAATAAAATAAAATAAAACAAAATAAAGTCAAATAAAAACAAAAATAAAATAAAACAAAAGAAAGATAAAATAAAATAAAATAAAAAATAAAATAAAATAAATTAAAATAAAATAAAATAAAATAAAAAGAAACAAAATAAAACAAAATAAAATTAAGTTAAAGTAATAAAAAAGAAATAAAATAAAACAAAATAAAGATAAATTAAATTGAATAAAACAAAATGGCATCAAATAAAATATCATAAAGTAATAATAAATAAATAAAATAAAATTTAATACGCCAAAAAAATAAAATAAAAATAAAGTAATAGATATAAAACAAAATTAAATAAAATAAAGTAACAAATAATTTAATAAAAATATAATAAGATAAACACTAATAAATTATATTGAAATAAAATAAAATATAAAGCGGGATTTGAATGTTTTCATGGAAATATCTAATCTAAAATAATCATGAATGATGTCGGAAAAAGATAGAATGCCCACTTTGAGTATTCGATGGTCTAAGGAAGATTTGTGTCAGATCACACAGAAGTATCTGGCTGACCACATGTTTAGGGTGCGATCTGAACAGGTAGTTCCACAAAAAAACTCTTCCAGAAGAACAATACAAATGGCGGATAAGAGTGAAATAGAATTGCCCATTAACAAATTCAATTTAGACAGCGCTTAATATTTTTATCACATTTTTGTCAGTATTTTCATAGTGAGAACATATAATTTGCAAATATGTACAAACACATACACACGCAAACACTTCAATAGATGACGCTTCAATTTGGTGAATGTAAAACACCTAAAATCATGCTGAATTGCGAAAGAAGTAGAAACAGCGAAGTGCACTCGTGCAGTGAGTTTTATGAGTTAGTCTATATGAGTGTTTTAGTGTTGTTGTTGCACATGTATTTGACAGAGTAATAAAGCGCCTACAAGTATGATACAAGTGCATGACTGGAAATGTGTAGTACAACAGATACAACAGTAAAACTAATGATATTCAGTTTAAGCACGTGCGGCCTGAAAATGCAGTTCCACACACAACACGCTAACACATATTTAGTAAACACTCGATGTACCTACACAAGTTTATATTAAATATCTATGTGTTATATGTATAAAAAATATATACACCCACATACATAGAAATTACATGCAGATTTCGTGCTGTGCATTTTTGAGTGCAGCACGTGCTCTCAGCTTTTATTGCTGTTGTTGTTATTGCTGCTGCAAGTGTTGTTTAAGTTTTTGTTGTGCTTGCGCTGGGAATGGCTTGTGCGAATGCAAATATGACAACATGATTAAGCTACGAGAAATATATTTGTATATATGTATGTATAAATACTTGCAATTTTATTAACTTCTAAGAAGAAGGAAAGCCATGCAGAGCAAAAACTAAGTTCTATTCAATGGAAATAAAAAATAAAGTAAAACTAAATAAAATCAGAGATGAAAATTAAAAAAAAATAAAAAGAAAAACAATAACAAAAAATTTAAAAAATATGCTCTTTGGTGACAACCTTAGGTGGCAACCCTGCCTGAAATTATCTTCTACCCATAGGCATATATTGCTCAATATTTAAAACAAATTGGCCACGTGGCAACCCTGTAAACTGCCCACAGTGAACCACCTAGGTAGAAAGGCTTAGCATCAAGCATACTAGGTTCGGTTCAAGTGGCTGCCGCAGGGGCACACTTAGGCCAGTTTTGGAAGGCGCGTTGTGATACCACCAACAATAGGAAGGTCAGTCCCGGAACACGGCCATATGGAAAATCCCTGAGTTGCTGGGATTTTCCACTTAGCAGAATCCCGGGACTGACACTCCTAAAGCGACACCGTTACTCCTCCTCGAACCACTTAGATGACTTTATGAAGGCCATCTTTGTTTCCAGCGCCGCGATCTGGCGTAGGATATCCAGAAAGAGAACTCCCAAAAAGCGCGTTCTCGCGCCGCTTAAAGCCGGGCAGTTGCAGATGAGGTGCTCCACCGTTTCCTTCCCATCATCATTTTTGCAACTCCTACAGCATCGTCGGTAGGGCACACCTAAAATTTCTGCGTGCCCACCAATAAGGCAGTGCCCGGTAAAATCATCATCAGTTTTTGGCGCTTAACCGCCTGAGCGATTTTGGCCGTTGCCTATCTAAGCACGCCAGTCATTCCTTTTTAGCGATAACTGGCGCCAATTGGAAACCCCAAGGGAGTTCAAGTCATCCTCCACCTGTTGTTTCCATCTCAGTCGAGGACTCCCCCTTCTTCTGCTGCCGAATTCGGGTGATGATAGGAAAACCTTCTGTGCTGGAGCTTCTTTGTCCATTCGCATAACATGACAAAGCCAGTGGAGCCTTTGGGCTTTAATTCGCTGGACTATGGTCAGATCTGCGTAAAGCTCATACAGCTTATCGTTAAATTTCCTTCGCTACTCGCCGTTGGCATCACGGGAAGGACCATAAATCTTCCGGAGAACTTTTCTCTCAAATACTCAGAGGGCCATCTCATCTTCTCTTGACATTGTCCATGAATCTGAGCAATACATCAGGATAGGTATGATGAGAGACTTATAGAGCGTGATCTTTGTTCTTCGAGAGAGGACTTTACTTCTCAATTGCCTACTCAGTCCAAAGTAGCACTTGTTGGCAAGGGTGATTCTCCGTTGGATTTCTAGACTGATATTATTTTCGGTGTTAATGCTGGTTCCCAAATAGACGAAGTCCCTCACAGTTTAAAATTTGTAACTATCAACAATGACGTGGCTGCCAGGGCGCAAGTGTGCCGATTCTGCTCAGTTAAAACACCTATTAATATGGAGATTCCTCTCCTTCTTAGGGCCTAAATGTCTCAAGATCTTTTATGAACCCATTTTGGCCAGGTTTCTTTGGTTATCCGGCACCCTAGGGATTGTTGGCATCTTTCGTTGGCTTGACGGAGTCTGAACTCCTTCAGCATTATCCCGAAGAACCGGCTTGGTCGTGCCCTGCCTTGCAAGTTCGTCTTCCTTACAGTTTTCCTCAATGTCCCTGTGTCCCGGGACCCATTTGAGGTTCACACGATTCTGTTGGGCCATCTCTTGAAGAGATCGACGGCAGCTGAGCGTCAGTTCAGAGTTGAGTCAGGCATACTATCTATATGCCAAATTTGATCCGAGTCGCTTTTCCAGTTCCCGAAATATTGGTAGATATGCAATCCTACCTGAAAATATCTTCGTTGAAATACGGCTGAGAATACCTTTAATTTGATATTAAAAAAAAAATCGAGATTAGGGGCAACTCTATAAACCGCCTGAAGTTGCAACACCCAAGTAGAAAGACTTATCTACTACATGCCAAATTTTATCCAAATCACTTCAGTCGTTCCCGAGATATGTATGTATAAAATATTCAAGTCCGTTTCTACTATTCGTTGCCTCAAGTCCGAACACTGTTGCCATTATTTTTTCATACAAATTTCACTCTCCATAAAAATTTTGCATCGCCACCTAAGCAGTTAACTTCAAAAACCAAGCAAGATTTCCTAAGTTTGCAATGAGACTGCGCGACAAATAAGAATACAGCTCAATCCAAAGTAGCCCACCTACTTACTTGCAGTAAGATTGGTTGTACATGGCGTATGCGTAATATTTTAAGCTATTACTTTGTACAGGGAATATAGTGGTTTGCTTTAACTGTTCTCCATATTACTGATGATATTGGTTTGTAGTGCTTTCATGCCTCCGGTTCGACTTAGTGCTACTGAGTGCCTTGAAAGCTGAAGTTGTTAGGTAAGCAGCATACATTAGGTTGAACTTTAGATATTTTCTTCACGCCACAAAAGTCAAAACAGTTAACTTTCACTTTTTTATGTTCCATCTATCTTTCTAATAAGCCACCATAAAATCAAGCCAGCAAAACAACAAGCAACTCTGAAGCTAACTTTTCTAGTACGTAAACTACTTTTTATTTCTATTTACCTACCAACTTAAATTTTTTTATAGTTTTTCCTGTTGTAACTAATGCATGGTTGTATTTATATTACTGCACTTGTTGTTGGCTTTTGCTGTTGTTGTGTTTGCTCTTGTTGTTGTTGTTATCATTATTACAGTGCTAGAACGTGAACACACCACTTTAGATAGCTTGTTGACATTATTTTGTAACATTTTCGTTTGTCGCTTGCTATCTAAATCGTACTGCGACTTGTATGCATGTACAGGTTTGTGTAAGTGTGTTTGTATGTGTATTTGTTTTTGGCTTTGTTGCCTTCAAACGTTAACCGCCAACCAACGTCAGCACAGGCACTTACACGAGTCATACCAACATCATCGAGAAATGTTACTCATACGCCATGGTGTACCTCGAGCACGTTTGTCACATTACAGTTTGAATTTGTGCGTTTCTCTAGTTCTTGCTCATTAGTGCAACCTTTACGCACACTTTGAGGTTAGGTATGATGCATTTTATTTTTACAACCACCACCTTTCCGCCCCCTCCGCATATCACGCTGCGTAGTTGTGTGACAAGAATTTCCTTTAAAGCATTGGCTGCTTTCAGCAATATTTTCACTCTTTTTCACTTGTGCCCCCTCTCAATCAATCTGCCATCCATACGTATGCGTCTATACTACTTTATTTGCGTTTCTACTTCTGTTTGTTTGTATATGTAAATACTTTGAAAGAACATGAATTGATGAAAGCCAAGATATTTGTGTCACCGCAAGAAGTTCACACCTGCCATGTTTGTCACATCATTATTGCTATACGAAAACCTGTACACACCCACAAGCATTTACATATCCGTAAAAACGTATGTAGGTATGTAGGTGAGAGTGCTTTTACAAAGTATGCCGTTCAATAAAAATTAAAAGCAGCGTACCTACGTGTTAGCTACAACAAAAACAACACTAAATACTAACACTGAGTACTAACTTCAAACAAGTAACTGTTAATGTTTGTTGATGTTGAGGAAGTAGATGCCATTAGCGAAATCAATCGGCTTAAGTACATATTTACAAGCACTTATTACATGTTTACAAATGTGTTAGTACTAAAAACTGTACTTATAACACTTTAAAGAAATAAAATCAAAGTTTGCATTAATGCGATGAGTGATGTGGCAATGTTGTAAATAGGATATTAAGGTTTGAATTAATTTTTAATGAGTTTATTTCGAATTGGAACTTAATGAAACGAAAGTTAATATTTTACTGTTAATTTTTTATTTACTCGTTTTAAAAAATTTAGTGTTAGAAAATTTAGTAGTAGAAAAAAAGCAGAAAAAAAGACAAAAGAAGCAGGAAAAAAAATTGACTCAAACAAATTTTATATAAAAAAGTAGTAGCCAAGAAAAATGGTATTAGAAAATAGTACCAAAAATAGAAAAGTTATTAGAAAATTTTAGTAGTAGAAAAAATAGCAGAAAAAGAACAAAAGAAGCAGGGAAAAAATTGACTCAAAAAAATTGTATATAAAAAAAGTAGTAGACAAAAAAATGGTATTAGAAAATAGTACTAAAAATTTAAATGCTTCAACTGTACTTATTTGTCTATTTTTTGACACAGTAGAAGGAAAATTAGCAGAATTTTGGAGGAAATAAAAGAATTTTACATACAAGTAGTAGAAAAGTAAAAAAGAGTAGTAGAAAATAAGAATTAATTTTATGAAAAAAATGTGCACTGTGAATATTTTTAACTACATAGGTACATATCTAATCCTTGATATCTTAAAATATGACGAAAACTAGAATTAAGAATGTTTTACAGAAAATTTGTAGTAGAAAGGGAAAATAGTAGTTAAAAGAAAAAAAACAGAAAAATTTAAATGCTTCAATTAGTTTTTAATAAGTTCATTTCGAAATGCAATTGAATGAAATAAAAGTTAATATTTTACTGTTTATTTTTTATTTACTCGTTTTAAAGGTATTAGAAAATTTAGTAGTAGAAAAAATAGCAGAAAAAAGACAAAAGGAGCAGGGAAAAAAAATCGACTCAAAAAAGGTTGTATAAAAAGGTAGTAGACAAGCAAAATGGTATTAGAAAATAGTACTAAAAATGTAAATGCTTCAAACTGTACTTCTTTTTCTAGTTTTGAACACCGTAGAAGGAAAATTAACAAAATTTTCGAGGAAATAAAAGAATTTTGCATAAAAGTTGTAGAAAAGTAAAAAGAGTAGAAGAAACTAAGAATGAATTTTATGAAAAAATTTTAAACTGTGAATATTTTAAACTAGGTACATATGTAATCCTTGATATCCGAAAATATGACAAAAACTAGAAAATAAAAACGTACTACATATTTAAGATAAATTGTAGTAGAAAGGGAAAATGTTAGTAACAAAGTGTAGTAGTTTAAAAAAAAAACAACAACAAGAACACATTAATAATACAAGGTAATTAAAATATTGGTAGTATTGAATAAATTAGCGGAAAGAAAAATAGTAGTAGGGAAAATAGTAGTAGAAAAATTAAAATTTTATGGGGGATTAAAATTAGAGAAGTGAGAAAAAATAGTAGCATGTAGGGATAATAGTAGTAGGAAAAAAATTGTAGTAGTAAAAATTAAGATTTTATGGGGAAGGAAAATAACAAACGAGAGAAAAAATTAGTAGCATATAAAATTTTAGTAGAAAAAAATAGTAACAAACGCGAAAAATAGTAGTAAAGTAGTATGGTAAAAAGCAGATTAATGAAACAAAATAGCTAAAATATTGAAATTTTTGAATAAAGCTGCAGAATAAAAAATAATAGTAGAAAGAAAAAACAGCAAGTAATAAGAAAAACAGTACTTGTGATAAAGGTCTTACAGCTTGAACTAACTGTGTTGAACGGAATTAACTTGAGGATAATCCTCATAGCTGATTCGCTAAAATGAAGCGGATTTAGGAGTATACAAAAGTTTGCGGTGTCAGCAGTCTTCCGAAAGATTACATACCCGAGAATTTTTATCGTAAACACTCCTAGGATCCTAGGTTCATGTCATCTGATTTTGTACCTATAATCACATTCGTTTCGATTCACATATTTTTGACCTTTGTTTGTTGGCTCCTTGGAAAAAAGAGATACATAAGAGACTCATTGAGCTCGATCTTTGTTCATAGAAAGTCGGTGTAGCAAACTGCCCTATGTCAACTTCAAATACCCCGCAGAAACCGATTTGAACCAAGAGTGCCATCTAAAGTGAAAGTAAATCCTTTGTTTTCTGAAAAATATCCCATTATCTTTTTTCAACGACCTTCCCCTACAAACTCTGGGATCATTTTGAGGTCATATTGAGATCATTATGGGATTATTTCAGGGTCATTTTGGGGTCAATTTTGGATCATTTTGGAGTGATTGTGGAGTCATTTTGGGCTCACTTTTTTTTGGGATAATTTATAGGTCATTTTAGTACTATTTTTAGAACATTTTTGGGTCATTTTAGAGTCATTTTGGGATCATTTGGGAGCAATTTGGTAGTATTGAATTTGGGAATATTTTGGAGTCATTCTGGGTTAATTTTGGGCTTATTGTGGGATCATTTTGGGGTCGTTTTGGGATTATTTTTGGAATCATTTTTGAGTAATTTTGGGATAATTTTTGGATCATTTTAGAGTTATTTTGGGATCATTTTTTGATCATTTTGGTATCAATTTGGGGTAGTAGTTTGACCGACTTTGGACACAGGGTTTTTTTCTCTCAATAAAAACGTGCCAACTTCATTTGAAATCCCTGTACAGTGTACACAGCTTGACTTCGTTAGATTTAGATTTTCCGTCAAAAGAAACTCTGCATATCCTTATCGATTTAATTAGCAACCATTACATTCAAAATCATCAAAACGCTATCAATTGCTGCAGTTACAGCTAAAGTAATTGAAACCAAAAAAACAACAGCAAAACCAAAATAAATCACAATTAAACAATAAGTTAAACCATTTCTGGGTCAGTAGCTTTTTGTTCGCTTTTTTGCTTTCGCTTAAAAGTTTTTGCTCGGAAAAGACGCATTATTTCCATCTGCCAAAAGCAGCAAACAATTTTAATCACTTCAATACAATGACAAATTGACATACTTTACCACAAAGAACCAGACATATAGATATGTATATATATATAAATATGTATGTATATGTGAATACATACATACACATACATATCTATCTCTATAACAGTGGCGGGAGTAGTTTTCAGGTTCAAACCCTCCCCTTCGGGATCCAAAAAGTCATACTTTTCACAGTAATACAGCAAAAAATATAGTCTAAATTACTTAAGAATATAGTAAAAATAGACAAAAATATAGTAAAAACTACATAAAAACTATAGTGAAAATACACAAAAAATACAGTAAAAATGACACAAAAAATTTAGTAAAATAACACAAAAAATTTTGTAAAAATTACTAAAAAAATTTTGTAAAAATTACTAAAAAAATATAGTAAAAATTGGACAAAAATATGGTAAAAACTACATAAAAACTATAGTGAAAATACACAAAAAATACAGTAAAAATGACACAAAAAATTTAGTAAAAATTACTAAAAAAAATATAGTAAAAATTGGACAAAAATATAGTAAAAACTACATAAAAACTATAGTGAAAATACACAAAAAATACAGTAAAAATGACACAAAAAATTTAGTAAAAATAACACAAAAAATTTAGTAAAAATTACTAAAAAAATATAGTAAAAATTGGACAAAAATATAGTAAAAACTACATAAAAACTATAGTGAAAATTTACAAAAAATACAGTAAAAATGACACAAAAAATTTAGTAAAAATAACACAAAAAATTTTGTAAAAATTACTAAAAAAATATAGTAAAAATTGGACAAAAATATAGTAAAAACTACATAAAAACTATAGTGAAAATACACAAAAAATACAGTAAAAATGACACAAAAAATTTAGTAAAAATAACACAAAAAATTTAGTAAAAATTACTAAAAAAAATATAGTAAAAATTGGACAAAAATATAGTAAAAAGTACATAAAAACTATAGTGAAAATTTACAAAAAATACAGTAAAAATGACACAAAAAATTTAGTAAAAATAACACAAAAAATTTAGTAAAAATTACTAAAAAAATATAGTAAAAATTGGACAAAAATATAGTAAAAACTACATAAAAACTATAGTGAAAATACACAAAAAATACAGTAAAAATGACACAAAAAATTTAGTAAAAATAACACAAAAAATTTAGTAAAAATTACTAAAAAAAATATAGTAAAAATTGGACAAAAATATAGTAAAAACTACATAAAAACTATAGTGAAAATTTACATAAAATACAGTAAAAATGACACAAAAAATTTAGTAAAAATAACACAAAAAATTTAGTAAAAATTACTAAAAAAATATAGTAAAAACTGGACAAAAATATTGTAAAAACTACATAAAAACTATATTGAAAATACACAAAAAAAACAGTAAAAATTACACAAAAAATTTAGTAAAAATAACACAAAAAATTTAGTTAAAATTACACAAAAAAGATAGTAAAATTTATATAAAAAATATAGTAAAAACTTACACAAAAAATATAGTAAAATTTGGACAAACATATAGTAAAAACTACATAAAACACTAAAGTGAAAATACACAAAAAATACAGTGAAAATTATTAAAAAAATATAGCAAAAATTGCACAAAATATTTAGTAAAAATTACACAAAAAAGATAGTAAAATTTATACAAAAAATAAAGTAAAAATTTACACAAAAAATATAGTAAAAATTACTAATAAAAAAATTATAGCAAAAATTGGACAAAAATATAGGAAAAACTACATAAAAACGATAGTGAAAATACACAAAAAATAAAGTAAAAATTATTCAAAAAATATAGTAAAAATTACACAAAAAATTTACTAAAAATTACACAAAAAATATAGTAAAAATTACACAAAAAGGATAGTAAAATTCATACAAAATTACACAAAATATAAAGTTAAATTATGCAAAAAATATAGTAATAAAATTATACAAAAAATAGAGTAAATTACGCAAAAAAAAATGGTAAAAGTTACGTGATACCTTGAATTTGACATTGCCTGTACCAACAAATGTGGGTATATATATTTTTTAAATACAACCCTAAAAAGCGAGTTTTGAGAATCAAAAATGTCCTCGAAAAAAATATTGACCCCCTTTCAAAAATCCTGGTTCCGCCACTGCTCTACACCCATGCAATGTAGAAGAGTGCAAGCGGTAAAATGCAAAAAGTACTAAAAGTGTGCAAATTGGTAAGTTAAATTGAAAACGTTAAAATGCAAACTATAAAGTTTCGCTTAAAAATGGAAAACGATTTTTAATTGCCACGTCAACTGTTGGAAGGAATTGCAATGTGTGCACACTTTTGCCATATTTGTTGAGTGAATGTGCGCCATTCGTCGCTTCAGCAAACATTCGTGCTTGCACTCTTAAGTGAATGAGCAATATTTTAAATTTAATTGTTGTTGTTATTGGTTACAACAAACAAACACAAAAACTTTGACTTTTCGTTGTAACCCAGTAGTTATTGAATTCTGTAGATATGTAGATGTTTTTTTTTTTCTTTTGTGTGGAATTTAACTGAGTTGAAAGTACAACAACTTGACATTCAGTACGATGAACGGTGACTGGCTTTTTATAGTAGTGGGACATTTTTTTAGTTACGGATATGGGCAACACTTTACAAATCCGATACGCTCCAGTAGATTTTAGATTTTAGCTTAGATTTTAGCCGATTCTTACGACGGGCGTGCCGAGGGTATATTCTAAACGGTTTTTTTTCTGCTTATTCTAAGCCAGTCAAAACTGAGACGTTCACAGAACCACGATTGCTATTTGCAAAAAAAAAACTACCAAAATCTGAAAAAAATACCAAATGGAAAAAAGCTACCAAATTAAAAAAACTACCAAATTTTTTTAAAAAAAGTACCAAAAAGAAAAAAATTACCAATTTAACAAAAAATTTATTAAACAACTTTTTTTAATTCCCAGAACCACGTTTGCCACTTGCAAAAAAAGTACTAGAATCTGAAAAAACTACTAAATTAAAATAACTACCAAATTTTATTTTCAGGTACTTATTGTAAAGAAAAAAAATGTACTAAACAACTTTTTTTAATTCCCAGAACCACGTATGCCACTTGCAAAAAAACTACCAAAATCTGAAAAAACTACCAAATGAAAAAAACTAACAAATTTTATTTTCGGGTACTTTTTTTTCAGGAACCAAAAATGTATCAAACGACTTTTTTTGATTCCTAGAACCATGGTTGCCACTTGCAAAAAAAACTACCAAAATCTGAAAAAAAACTACCAAATTTTATTTTCAGGTACTTTATTTTCAGGAAACAAAAATTTATTAAACTACTTTTTTCAATTCCTACAATTGCCACTTGCAAAAAAAACTACTAGAATCTTAAAAAAAACTACTAAATGAAAAAAAAACTACCAAATTTTTTTTTCAGGTACA
This sequence comes from Campiglossa producta, assembly GCA_964058755.1. Classification (NCBI taxonomy): domain Eukaryota; kingdom Metazoa; phylum Arthropoda; class Insecta; order Diptera; family Tephritidae; genus Campiglossa; species Campiglossa producta. Next base: position 156,977,894 of record CAXKVI010000001.1, read on the forward strand.
AAATCTGAAAAAAATACCAAAACCTGAAAAAAACTACCAAATTTTATTTTCAGGTACTTATTGTAAAGAAACAAAAATGTATTAAACAACTTTTTTTAATTCCCAAAAAAACTACCAAAATCTGAAAAAAAACTACCAAAATCTGAAAAAAAATTCCAAGGCCTGAAAAAAACTACCAAATTTTATTTTCAGGTACTTATTGTAAAGAAACAAAAATGTATTAAACAACTTTTTTTAATTCCCAAAAAAACTACCAAAATCTGAAAAAAACTACCAAAATCTGAAAAAAACTACCAAAATCTGAAAAAACTACCATATTAAAAAAAAATACAAAATCTGTGTTTCAGGTACTTTTTGTTAAGAAACAAAAATGTATTAAAGAACTTTTCTGATTCCCAGAACCACGGTTGCCACTTGCAAAAAAACTACTAGAATCTGAAAAAAAACTACCAAATGAAAAAAAAACTAACAAATTTTATTTTCAGGTACTTTTAGTAAAGAAACAAAGATTTTTAAACAACTTTTTAATTCCCAGAACCGCGGTTACCACTTGCAAAAAAACCACCAAAATCTGAAAAAAACTACCAAATGCTAAAAAAAAAACTACGAAAAAACTACAACTTTTTTTCATACAAAATAAATTAAATACGTGTACGATTTAAGAGTAACAAAAATATTTGGGAGTTCCATCGATTCGGTATAATATCTAAGTAAAAAAAAACTACCAAATCAGAAAAATCTACCAAATCATAAAAAACTACCGAATACGAAAAAGTAAAAAAAACTACCAAATTTGGTAAAAAACTACCAATAGTGGCAACCGTGCCCAGAACATCCAAAAATTCCATGCATTCGATGAATATCCATAGCTAGTGCCTGGTAGCATCCTTCCTCTCCGGTTGTTACATACGTCTTTAAAAAAAAAAAAAAACTGTGTCTCATTATCCACTGCGAAACTCCAAATGAAAATAAGTTCATTAAGGAATTTCATAGCAAAAGGGCGGTATGTTTTCCAATTAGGCAACGTAACATTTTCTTTTCATTATTGTGGCATCAAGGCCACGCACACATTTAACGCTGAAGTACAAGTACACACACATAAGTAGGTAGATGCATGTCAGCATCTGTGGATGAGCTTATCTCGCAATTAGAGTATACGACCTTAGCCCTTTATGTTATTTTTCTGCGTACACGAATACCAAAACATTTAATTTCAAATGAGATACTGATGCTTAGCAGGTACTAAGGTCTCAAGTAAATGTTTGTGTTATTTCTTTTTCTTCTCTTTTTTTAAATAGTAATAGCAGAACACGCACGTTGCCTATGCTATTTGAATAAACTTCTACAGAGCTGCGTAAGAAATGAGAATCTTAACAAAGGCGACTTTCCTTAAGCATATCTTGAGAGGTGGATAGTAAGCTTTTAAGCAGGCTTACATGATGTTTACATGTATTTCACTTTCGTGAGAAACTCTATATAGACAACATACCCTGTAGGAAATTACAGCAGTAAAATGGCGCAGCTATCTATATCTCGGGAATTACTGAAGACATTTCGATCAAATCTTGTACATACACGGAAAAAAATAGTGCAAGGTCTACACTTCTTGGAGTAAAACTAACACTAATTTTGGTGTCAACGTTCTTTTTCTAGGCTGAAGTGTTGTAAAGTGAAAAAGTGTGGTGTAAATCCTTAAAACGGTTCGGTGCTGCCATTTACAACAAAGTTATAATTAGACGCCGGCAACAATAAGAACGCGATAGTGTAATGGTAGACATCTCCGCTCAGCAGTTAATAATTTTTAGTTCGATTCGCGGTGATAGCAATATGACAAGTGTGGTGAGGCAACGTGAGTTAGTGTGGTGTAAATAGTTTTTTTTTTTTTTTTTTTGTTACTTTGGCTCATTTTTTGTGTTAAAATAACACTTATTTTAGTTTATATATACAGCAGCACCTTAAAGTGCTGTTTGATACACGGCTAAAAAAATGAACCTAAATTTTTAAACCTGTAAAAAAGTTAAAAAAAAATTGTTCAAATACCTACAAAGATTTTAAATTTGTTTTGTGTTCGATTTACCTAAGATCTAAATAAAAAAAGTAATGAACAATTTTTTTTTTTTGTTTGTTTGAATGTAATTGAATTTTGCCCACAAAAACTTCATGTGCGTCATAGCTCAGCGTTTTCGTTCGAATCCTACCAAGTGCCCAATTTTTTTTAATTTTTAATTTTTATTCTTAAAACTTTTCGGTTTAAAATTAAAACTTTTTGGTTTGAAAATTAAAATTTTTCGTTTTAAAATTAAAACTTTTTGGTTTGAAAATTAAAATTTTTCGTTTTAAAATTAAAACTTTTTGGTTTGAAAATTTAAACTTTTCGGTTTAAAATTAAAGCTTTTTGGTTTGAAAATTAAAATTTTTCGGTTTAAAATTTAAACTTTTTGGTTTAAAAATTTAAACTTTTCGGTTTGAAAATTCAAATTTATTTTTGAAAGCTCATTCAAGATTGAATTTTGCCAACTACATTTATGTGTGCGATGTAGCTCAGTGGTTGAGCAGACGGGCATGGTTCGAATCCCCGCCAACGGACAAAAGATTTATTTTATCTTTAAAAAATTGTGAACACATTTCTGGTTTATAATTGAAACCCGATTCATTTAGCCAATTTTCTTGAAAACTGGTCTAGATTGAATTTGTAACCAAATTTGTTTTGGTCATATATTTAGTCCAAAAAGTTTAAAATTTAGGTTAAAATTTTTAACCGTGTACAGCGGAACCTTAAAGTGCTGTTTTGACACCAACATTTTTTTGCGTTTAGATAGTATGCTCTATTCTAAGACTTCCTACTTGGGTGCTGCGTTTCAAATGAAAATTATTTTCGAAGAAATTTACCGGGTTGCCACCTATCACATTTTTGTTTATATATTGAGCAAGATATGCCAGTATAGGTCTCAAATGAAGGTTGTTTCGGCCGTATACAAACAGAGATATTTTTAGGAACTCTTGCCACCTAACGTTGTTCTATGTATACCTTCGTTTTGTATATCGATCCATATCTCGGCAATCCATTTAGCTTAGGGCAGTGTTCAGGATTTGAAATTTCGTAAAAAACAGTCCATATATAGTTGCTCGCTTGCCGGAGGCAAGAATATACCAAATTTCTAGATTTGAGTTAATAGGTTCACGTGATCAACCCCTCGTTTCTCTACGATTCACGAAAATCCTGGGTTTCCTAAGTACAAGGAACCCCCCGAAATTCGCAATGCCATTTTCGTGAAAGTGTAGTTCAATCTCTAAAAATTGTGCCAGGAAAACGAATGTGCTACATATTCATGTTTCTGGCACAACAAAAATGTCTAAAAATTTAATTTCCAAATTTTTTTTAATTTTCGTTGTGCCAGAAGCATGAATGTGTTGCGTTATACGTAACAATTTTGCTATACATTCGTGTTTCTGGCACAACGAAAATTTAGAAAAATTTACCTAGGAACTCGAGGAATTTAAGAAATATTAACGTATAGTCAAATTTTGATAGAGCAATAAACTTTCAAATACGATTTCCCAAAAATTAAATTTTTACACATTCATGCTTCTGGCAAGCGAGCGACATTATTATAGTTAAGCTGATTAAATATGGTTCAACAAGTTAATGTAAATCTAAGTGACTGCTAAGTAAGCAACTCGATAAAGTTTCCTTCAGGGTATTCGCACTTTCGCTTACACTGCTCTAATTCGCACACTTTCAATTTTGAGCGAACAGTTTCAGAACCGCAATGCTCACTGCACAGATTGCATTTACAATTCAATATTGCAATGTATTTATGTATGCATACTTTCAGAACAGTGATGCTCACGCATTTTCAATAACATTTTGGGTATATGAAATTGTTTTTGCCGATAGGAACAGTCCGTTTGTTTGGTCCCGTTACTACCTAATACCAGTTCCATGTCTAGCCTGATTTTATTTGCTGTCTCGAAAGAAGATCAGATATCCGTTGGACTATTCGAGACAAAGTTCTTTGAAAGATTTAAAGTTCTTCCCGTGCTACCAACGGCTTCCTCGAGCCGAGCGACTTAAAGCTCACCGCTTTCCCTGTTGCTGTTGTTGTTAAGCCAAAAATACTTCCTGAAGGTTTTGGGGAGTAATGTCGAAATTGACAGTCCTTGGCCGGATATGAACCCGGTAGGCTCCGTTACTCCCTTGCGGTACTGCCCGACTTATAGGTCATATCATGCCTCCATCCGTAAGGAAGGAGAAGATGGGTAATGAGAGTTAAGAGGCAGCATAGCCGTAGATCAACCATCGAGTTAGAACGTCATTACCTATGTGCATATTAGTCGCCTCTTACGATCTGGCTGGGAAAAGAGGAACGGTTAACAGCAGCTAAAACCGAAGTTAACTCAAAAAATTGTAATACCAGAGCGAGCGGAAAAAAAACAAAATTGTAAAGAATTACAATCTTCATGTGTGTAATGCAAAAAAGTGCATCAGCAAAAAGTAGTCTGCTAGTTTCTATGAATCGTATGTTGGAATGCATATTGAAGGTTGCAACGTACATACGCGCATACACACTCATAGATATGTGATTTGAGTGCCACATGCCACTACATCGTTACTATATTGCATTACTTCCATTACTGGATCTCTTCAATTTGAATGTTTACTTATTGAAACAACAAAAACATTTATATATCTTTGGCATTCTTGTTTAGTCTCTACATAAGTTTGCTTTGAATATTTAATTGGGTCCCTAATTGTGTACTAGGTAATGCAATTAAGAAGCTTATGAAAGATTTTTCTCACTCGAATGAAGTACTAACCATTGTGAGCATGCATTGTTCCTGAAGAAGTTCTCCTTCTGATCGCCGAGTGCGTTAGTGCTCCAGAGTGTAACTCAGCACCAGAGTGTAACTCAAAGGCACATGTATGGCTCACACAATGAGTACAAGATTTCCTTCGAATATGGGTTAGTCCTTGATAGACTCGAATTAGACCTTGTCTCTCTTGTTGGTGAGCTTGATTTTTATTTTGGCTGGATAGGAGAATTTATGCGAAGATTTTGTCGCAGATCTGATAAGAGCACTCGGGATGCTTGAACCTAAAGGTCTGCTATAAAATGTAAGGTATGACAAGGGGAAGAAATTTGAAGAAGACGTGAAGGAAAATATATAGAGAGAAAAACGGAGAGGAAGAGAAATAACCAAAACTATAAAGGAAAAGAATTGGAGTAGGAAGAGGAATAGGTAAAGGAAAAAAGGAAGAAAGGGAAGAAAAGGAAGAAAAGAAAGAAAAGGAAGAAACGGAAGCAAAGGAAGAAAAATAAGAAAAGGAAAAAAAGGAAGAAAAGGGAAAAAGGAAGAAAAGAAAGAAAAGGAAGAAAAGGGAGAAAAGGAAGAAAAGGAAAAGAAAATTAGTAGTAGGAGTAGGTGTTGGTGAAGGAGGGAAAGAGGGGAGGAGAAGGAGAAGGAGGGATGGGAATAAAAGAGAACGAAATGAGATGAAAATATAAAGAACGGGAGGAGAGATAGAAAAAATTTGATATGGAAATCTAAGATGACGACGAAGGGGAAAAAAGATAAAGACGAAGAAAAAGACAAAGACAAAAGAGGTGAAAGGGGAAAAGGTAGAGGAAATGAGGAAAAAGAAAGCTATAGTAAGAAAAAAATAGATATAGGAATAAAGGAAATTTTGATATGGAAATCGTAGATAGCGATGAAGGGGAAAAATATGATAAAGGAAAGAGAAAGCTAAAGGAGGTGAAAGGGGAATAGGTAGAGGAAGTGAGAAAAAAAGAAAGTTAGAGTAGGAATAAAAATAGATATAGGAATAGAGATGTGAGAGGAGAGACTAAAAAACTGGCAAAGTAGTACCAAGGAAAATGAAAGAGATAGGGAGACGAAAATTGAATGTGTGTGGTTAAAGAAATTGCGAGGGGAAAGTTAAGATGAAGAAAGTGGTGGTTAGGTTTAGTTTACCTAGTTAATTATTCTTTAACGAAATTTCAAGCGTCCAAAATCTTTTGCTTTCATAGCTATGAGGCGAAGATATGAAGATAGTCAAGAATTTCATAAATAGTCCTATATTGCAAGTAGGTGATGCAATAACTCCTACGCTCAGGATCATGCGAAACTTTGAACCCTTATGTTGAATCCAATTCGGAGATTTGGTATACAGATGGATGGAAGCTAGAAGATGGTAATGCGTGAGCTGGTATCTATGGGCCAAATTACAAAAGTCGGTACCGACTCCACTATCTTTTAAGCGGAAATCCATGCAATATGGGTATTATACGGGACATTGCGGTCTGTGTTATCACTTGAGTAAGCTGAATCTATCAGATATAACAATTTGTCGGTCTTGCGAACTGTACGATGAAACGCCGGTCCATATACTCTGCGAATGCATTGCGTTAGCAAGAAAGAGAGTTTGCTACCTAGGTGGGGTCACTCTCAATCCGTTCGTGATATGGAATAACCTAAGGAATGTTTATAATGCTATTGTGATATAGAATACACTCAGCCAATTTTTATTTTCAAATTAACATGAAGCTCATGTTTAAAAACTTGACTTCACGGTAAATGAACACGACTTCATGTTAAATTCACATGAATTCCTGTTAAATTAACATGACTTCCTGTTAAATTAACATTAATTCCTGTTAAAAAATACTATACTCCTTATCTCATGCAAATTTAACAGGATCTTTCTTGTTAGTTTAACATGGTTCATGTTGACAAAAATTATTCTGTGTGTATATAGAGACTTATAGAGTAAAATTTACATGAAAGCCTTATATGTGTTTAGTCATTCACAATTTTTTGTTTGTAAATGCAAAATAACTCTACTTTCAACATAAAGCAAAAAAATGTCTGCCCCAGACAAAGGAGACAATTGAAAGGATCTGCTTCGCCGCCTTTTGTGCCATTTCGTTTTAAATTCTATTACACAAAAACACTCCAAAACAACCTTTGGTATTTCAACATTTCCTTTATAGTTGTTATATAGTGGCTGTTTGTATTGTTGTTTGCTGCTTTTGAGTCGCCCATTTCTATGAAGTGTACTAGCAAACAATTGTTCTATATTTGTTGTTGTTGTCGTTTATTTATTTATTTTATTTCATCTACTTTTTATTTTGTTATTATTTTTGTAGACAAATGGGTCACTAGTTGTTGTTATTATTATTGTTGTCATTGTTAAAAGCTATTGTTGTCTCAACAATACGCTATCCTAACAGCCATCTGTTGAGCCAACGGCAGCATTTACAAATGGCTTTGCGCGACTGGTCATGTCTTCAGTGTGCCTGCGAGTGTGTGTATTGCTTGTGAGTATTTTGCTTATGTGGGTGTGTGTGAGTGAGTGTACGGCTGGAGGTGTGTGCTTTCATTTGGCAGAAGTGTTGCCGACAGCAATTGTTTGCTGCACCTCCGTTGAGCTAAGAGATGATGTTGACGGCGTCAAGTGGCAGTGGCTGTCATTGTAGCAAAGGCAGTTGAAGGTATGTGGGTGTTGTTGTTGTTGCTGTTGTTGAACTATGGTTGTTAGCGCAATTTGCTTGGAATCATTTTACCTACCACTTAGGAGAATCTAATAGCAAGTATTATATAACATTTAGGTGGAATACTCTTTTTGGGAGGCGAAGTCTAGCGAAAGTGAAAAGCGTATTTTCGGTAAGTGGCGAACGGCTTGTGTGCTATTTAATCAACATATCCTTTGGAGATTGTACAAGTATTTGTTGGAAATTTAAAATTTTGTTCTAGAATTTGAAGTGCCTTAAAGCTTTTTCTTCAAATTTGGAGCACTTTATCACTGGAGCTCTAGAATTTAAATGAACAGAGCATCTTTAAATGAGGAAAAATTTAGTTTAGGCATAAAGGAGAAATTTCTTTTCTCTCTATGATTAATCAAGTGCATAGACTCGATCAAAATCATAAAAACTACTCATTTTGCTTGTAAGAGTTTGATGTGAGATATTCTCTTCTCATGTCATATCCATACTTTCTCTTAATTTCGATTACTTTTTATGGTTGTCTTGCTTTGAAAGCTCATCTTGATGTCCCTTGCAAGTTGTTGTGCTTTTCAGTACAACTATCACACGCCTATCTTGTTTTTTGCTGCAAATCTGGTAGCATTTTTTACGGCAATGCCGCTTTAGTACAGTTTTGTTGTATTTTTTTAGTGAAATAGCCAAACTTTTTAAATGCACTTCTTTACTTGCACTAGCCACTGTAAACTTCTAAAACTTTGCGCCCACTTCAATCTAATAGGTTAAGAAAGTCAAAAAGAAGAGATGAGAAAGAAAAGTTCAACAGAAAATTCTTGCAAACTGACCAAACTGTCTAGTAGCGGTTTAGGAAATTGACACGCTAATGATAGCTATGGCTGCGTTGAACAGGGTTTTTTTAAGCTATTGCATAGATTTTATCGCGGGCTTGGCACCTATATAAAAAACGGAACGGATATTTATGAAAAAAGTTCGTAAAGGTTCGAAATGGTTCGGTGTTATCAACAGGCCGAATACATAAAATTGGATATTTATCATAAAGTCAATGTTAAAGTTAAAGTTAACCTTAAGTTTAACTTTGACTTTGACTTTAACTTTGACTTTGACTTTGAGTTTGACTTTAACTTTGACTTTGATTTAGACTTTGACTTTAACTTTGTCTTTCACTTTGACTTTGACTTTGACTGCGACTTTGTCTTTGACTTTGACTATGACTTCGACGTTATGCCCTAACCGGGTTTAAGCCCTCGTTACTAGATGCTCTATCAGCGGGATTCTCCCAGTATGCGACTCTCTTATTTTCTTGAGATATACGCCCAAAACCTAACCTCCCACGGCCTGCGCATTCTTACTTACCTGGGACCGCGCTTAGCATTACTTCAGATAAGGAATCGCGTTACGTGACCCCTTTGGCTACTTCACGCTAACTGGCTAGACAACCGCCTTCCCGTTTGGCAAGGAGGACGTTCTAGCGTATCGCCTAACTATATCCCATCTGGTATTCTCGCATGTCATCTTGCGAATGACACTGCCCGGGGAAAGCTCGCCAAATGTCTCTTCTTTCTTGAGAGAATTGCTCAAAAAGGTGTGACGTACGTCGTCTATAGCTCCACAGTAGAGGCAGTTCGGGGTTTGAACCTTGTCCTTTCTGTGGAGGTACTCACGGAAATAACCGTGTCTGGTTAAGAATTGGGTCATATAAAAGTCGACTTCTCTATGCAGCCGATTTATGGTTCCAGTTTGCGGATTAATACCCTGGCCCACCTTCCAGCAGCACTGCTGCTTCATTGTAGTTGCCACCGCCGGATCGATTCACCGCGCGCCTGCGTTGCAGCGACGTCTCTACATACCTCTGCACGAGTGTCCTACATCATTTTTCATTCCTCAGCGAGGAGATATATCGGTATGGTCCCCGCAATGACCAGAGCAGCATCTGCGGAGACGGTGCGGTATGCTGAGCCGATTCTGCGTTGAGCCGCGGTGATAGCGGCCTGGTACTTCCAGAATTCCATTGCATCCGACCAGACTTCTGCACCGTACAACAGGATATAATCTGAGACGGACGCCTGCAGCTTTCTTATGCATGACTTTGGTCCACCTGTGTTTGTCATTAGCCGACTTAGACTTGCGATGGTTTTCACAGCCTTCTCGCAGGAGCTTCTTAAATGCTCGGAGAAGGTCAGCTTATTGTCCAACTTCATCCCTAGATATTTCGTAGAGCGACGCGTTTCTATCTGCTGATCCCCAACAGTCATGTTAATAGCTGTGGGAATCCTTCTTTTCGTTAGGATCACGATCTCTGTCTTGGCTGTAGCTAGTTGGAGGACTATTAGCAGTTGTAAAGCCGCGATTAAGCAGCATCACAGAACCCACACGCCTTACCACCACCCACGCGCGCACAAAGCAAACGTGCAGGGCGCCAGCTCTTGCACCACTCACTTGCGATCACCGCTCGAAATTCTCGATCGCTTCAGATTTACTTCGGCTTAAGTAAATTCTTCGCGCTTCGTTGATCGTCGAAAGCGCGGTTATGGTAAGTGTAGACAAGTGCCACGAAGTCATTGTGTGAGAAGCTGCCTACCTCACCCTGCACAACCCTCCGCTCTCGATTATTTTGGCACCGACGTCCACCGGTCATGAGGTAATTTGGCACCGATCCACCGGCATTCACCAATCGTTACACCGACATCCACCGGCACCCACCAACCGTACCACCGACATCCACCGGCCATAAGGTGACTTGTCACCGACCCACCGGCATTTCCAACCGTTACACCGGCATCCACCAACCGTTCCACCGACGTCCACCGGTCATAGGGTAACTTGGCATCGATCCACCGGCATTCACCAATCGTTACACCGACATCCACCGGCACCAACCAACCGTTCCACCGACATCCATCAGCCGTTTTGCCGGCATTCGCCAACTCCCTACCATCCATCGGTACTAAAATATCGATCCATCGCCCTGCCATCTTACTCACCTATTCCGACTAAACATACCTTGAAGGTGTATGTGTGTGTGTCCGACTAGAATATCACCTCTAAATCACTGTGTTCTTTTTAGTAAAGGAAGTGGGACCTCTACTTGATCCTGGATTGGCTAAGCATTACCCCAGCCTACGACAAAACCCACCTCACACAGTTAATCTGATTGGCTCCGCAGCTATTCTATCGGGTCCTGGGGCTTTTTTTGAGCTCTTCTTCATTTCGTGCACGCGTCGCCAGTCTTCGCTTCCCGTGACATGTTTTTCGCAGCTCCGCGATTTTGCTATTCCACCAATATACCTGCTTCCTGCCTCACCACGTTCCTATGCGTGGCGAGCCGGTGCCATCGGTTATTCGTCTGGCATTCGCAGGCACTGTTGCGGAGAACCTGGTGGCGTCAAGTTGAGATGCATCGCATCTACGATTTTTGTGAGACGCGTTAGCTGCCAGTCTCTGGCCAGGATGGATGAGTTGGAAGGTGATGTAGTTGTGGTCTCTGCTACACTCACTATACACCCGCATTTTGAAAGAGCCTTTCAGAGACGAGAGTTATGTCGGGGGAATAGCAGTTTTTATCATCATTTTAAATATTGGTATTGGTGGACAGTTATCCGCGAGCTCTGCCCTTACAGCGCTTTGGTTGTATGTGTCAACGGTTGTATGTGTCAACCGTTTCCAAGCTACAACATACAAGCTGTCACAAACGCATACACACACACACAAACTTATTCAACAATTGTTGTTGCTTGCTGCCAATATAAATGTTGTAATGACAGCTATAGCTTTTTGCGCGCTTTACTATTCTTACCTGACATGTCACGCTGACAATCAACAACAAGAAGACAAGAACGACGCCGCGACATTTCACATTGCCACTGACAGCCACAGTAAGCTGAATGCTAACAGCTTTGTTGCCACAAAATGTTTAAAAAGTTCCAATACACGAGAGCAACAACAAAAGATATGCGTTTGCAAATATTGCCGAAAAAAAGGAAAGCTTTTCGCAAAGAACCTTGCAGAAAATTGGCATCAAAGGTGGATGGTGGAGGCAGCAGATGGCTGACGACTGACGAGCAGCCGCGACATTTACAAATTGCATTAAACGCGAATGATTTACATGCAAGCAAGCTGCAAAATGCCGAGCCTTAACAACACATCAGCAAGCCCAATGAAAATTCCAGCAACACACTGAAGGCTGAACTCCATAACAAGCCGTTTGTGCGCATCATTTTCTAAAAACTCGAAAATTTCAATTTTTTTAATTCAAAAAAAAAATTAATAATGCACAATTTTAATTTTTTCGAAAATTTTATAAATTTAAATTTTTTCAAAATTTTCAAGTATGTATTTTGTTTTCAAGAAATAGGTAAAAAATTTTCAATTGTTTCCAAAACTTAAATTTTTTTGCCAAAATTGAAAAAATTCTTATCACCTTAAATTAGTTACAAAGTAAAAATATTTATTAAAAAAATATATTTCTAGTTTAAGAAAATTGGTAGTTCCTCAGAAAATTTTAAGATTTCCTGAAATTTTCAGACGGATACTTTTTATTTTAAAAAAATATAAATTTTTGAACTTTACCAAATTTAAAATTTTTTTATTAAAAACAATAGGTACTTGGAAAAATGTTGAAATTTGTAATTTTAAAATATTTAGAGATTTTCTGAAAGTTTCAGATGTGTAAATTTTGCTTTAAAAAAATATACGTTTTTTAATTTGTTTTCCAAAATTTCACTTTTTTACTAAAATTAAAAAAAACGTCGCCGCTTTCGAAGAAGCTACTTAAAGATTTATACTAAGAAAACAAATTTTAAATTTCTAATTTTAAAAATTTGAATTTTTCAAATATTTTAAACTTTTAAAGATTTCTTGAAATTTTTAGACGAGTAATTTTTGTTTTAAAAATATATATACGTTTTTGAATTTTTTCTAAATTTAAAATTTTTTTTATTAAAAACAATAAGTACCTACTTTGAAAAAAGTTGATCTCATTATTTCAAAATCTTTAAAGATTTCCTGATTTTTTCAAAAATTCACTTTTTAACTAAAAACTAAAACAAAAACGAGGCCGACGAAAAATTTTAAAATTCTAGTTTCAAAAATTGGAATTTTTCAAACTTCTTAAACATTTAAAGTTTTCATGAAACTTTCAGACGGCTACTTTTTCAAACAAAATTGGGATAAAAAAAAACTTCGAAAACAAATTTTAAATTTCCAATTTTGAAAGATTTTCCCAAATTTGAATTTAAAATAAAACATACATAAGAAAAATATATCATTTCTTAATTTTTTTTTCCAAATCAAAAATCTGTGGCGCATTCCAAAAACAAAACTTAAAAAAAATTAATATTTATTACTTTTTGAAAATTGAAAATTTTTTAAAAATTTTAAAAGCTTAAGATTTCCTTTTTTTTTTAAATCGTAATATATACATTAAAAAATGTGCATGGCTTACATTCGACTTCGTTTTTGAAAAATTTCAAATTTTTAAATATTTTTATCCTGATTTAATCATATTTCAAAATTTTGAATTTTGCATGATTTTAAAATTTAAGTCCAAAATTTAAATTTCAAGCTCTTGAAAAAAATTAGAAATTTTGAAACTTACTTATTTTGTTTTCTTTTTTCTTAATGAGCTTCCAAAATGTTGAAAAAAATTTAAAGCAGGAAAAAAATAAAAAAAACCGAAATTTTGAATTTTGAAGATGTTTGGAATAATTCTTTTTTTACGATTTTGAAAAATATTAAATTTACTAAAATTATAAAATTTAATACTTTTTGTTTTGCAATTTTTTTTTATATAAGGAAACTCCCCCCAAAATTAATTCAAATCTGAAACAACTTATAGGTTTAACCAGGAGTCCTGCCTTAATGTACAATCATGAACATATCAGCTCCGACAGCACTGGCGGCATACATCACGCTAAAAATGCTGCTTCCTCACACTTTCTGCCCGTCACTTCACCAGCCATATAACATTTTCACTCCATACTTACAAGCTTGGAGCGCTCTGCGCTTTTATCCTTGCTATCCGAGTACATAGCAGTTTTGACTACGCTTGTCTAGTTAGTTATTTGCAATGAGCCATGGAAGGAAAGCGGCGTTAAGCGCACAGAGCGGGGATAGTTGCTAAAGTTTCTAGGTTGCTCTTTGTCGCTGCCGTTGGTGCTTCCTTTTTGTGTCACGCAGACGCTTCACCAAAAGCTCACTTAAATGAAACGCAGGGATACGGGAAGTCTTTGTCGTTAAGGTCTGTTTTGCCAAATTTTTTTGTTGTTTTTTTCACTATTTTTGTGTTTCTGCTGTCAAATCTAAATTCACATAATACCATCACCATCGCGGGAAAATCTCAACGAAAACTCATGCAAACTATGGAAAAAAATTTTAAATTGGATTCAAATGAATTTTAATTATCCGCTAATGCTGTAAATCCTTTTCAAACACAAAGGGAGAATTTTTCCATTCGCAAGCATAAGCTTACAGCATTGAGTTTGTTGAAGTTTTTCTTTGTTCCCTTTTAAAAGTTGCAAATAAAAGCATTTATATTTCTGTTAATGTATTTGGGGCATTCCGCACCTTATTTGAATCCCATTTGGATGCTTTTTTCGTGATTGAAAGGAGCTTAAAAACTTTGATATGTCATGAAATGCAACCGATGTCGAATAAAAAGTTCCTGGTTCTGTTACGGTTACGTTCTTTAAATATTGCAAAAAAACTAATCAATTACACTGTACAACAAAATTTAAGTTTTCGAAAATACCACCGGAGTTTTCAAAGGTGTCTCAAGCTTTTGGTTTTACTGAATCCGAATCTGATGTCAGGTTTTTTGGATCACCCTAGATTTTCTCTCCAGAGAGTGATTTGCAAACAGATCGGTAGTTGTAGGAACAATTTTTATTTAATAATTTAGAAATTTTTCTGGGACCAAGGAACCAGAATTCAGTTTTAGTTTTTATATTTAACGGCATACAGATGTTCCATAGCGAAAAAATTGGGGCATAGTAAGTTATTAAGAAAAAGAAAAAAAAAAAAATGTACCAATCTCTGAACAAACTACCCCCTGAAAGGAAAAGTTTGACTTCAGTTTCGGATGCAGCACCCCCAAAAGCTTTCGAAACCGATGAGAAACCCTCTGGGTTTTTTTGGCTGTTGTACAGTGTTATTTTTACGATGTTGTTTCCAAACCTGACGATGCTGTAGGTGTTGCATGAACGATGAGGAGGAGGAAACGGTGGAGCACCTCATCTGCAACTATCCGGCTTTAAGTGCGCGAGAATGCGATTTTGGCAATTCCCTTCCTGCATATCATAAGCCAGATCGCGGAGCTGGACATAAAGGACTTGATGGCCATCATAAAGTCATCTAAGTGGTTCGAGAGGAATAACGGTGTCGGTTTAGGAGTGTAAGTCCCGGGATTCTGCTATGCGGAGAGTCTCAAAAACTAAGGGATTGTCCAACGGGCCTTTCAGAACTGGCCTAAGTGTGCCTCTTCGGAAGCCACTTCAACCTAACCTAACCTTAAAACCTGAGGCCTTGTCGTTTCATAGCCCGATTTGAACCGACAGCTCAGTTGTTGATATCGAAATAAAGCAAAGTCCAAATGAAAGCTGTGGTCTTCCCCTTTCCTTTGACACCAACTTTATGAGAATGATGGATCAAAACATCCGTAGTGGTTTTTTAAAGTAACGGTATCAACTGTGTGCCAGAGCAAGTGCATACAAAAACAATACCAAACACCAGCAAAGAACGAAAACAACATGACACAATTTGATTACAAGAAAATCCAAAAACCACAAAGAAAACACAACGTTTGTCATCACCAACTCAGCTCAGTCCAATAGCGCTGCGCTCCCATAGCACTCCATCAGTTCGTCCGTTGTATGTCTTGGTTTCCCAATAAACGCCACAAACTCTGCTATTTGTTCTTCCAATTTGTTAGTACTTTGTTTCGCTTTTGCATGTCAAATGAATGTTGCTCATATTTTCCTTACCCTTTTCGGCGTTTCCATTCACCAGCTTGTTGAGAGGACAAACATTGTAAGCTTTAGCACAAATGCTTTGACTGCAGAAATATTACACCATTTAGCCACATAGCAAGTCTTGGTATTTGCATTAAGTTCCTGCTGGTATTGCCATTGAATGAAGATTGATCGTAGTTTGGCGAAACTTTTGATTTCATCTCAAAAATTTAATTTACGAAACTGTTGAGAACTTTTCGTTTACCAAGAGGGATGTTGCATGGTGGGACGGTTTCGTGTAATTGTGGATAAATACGGAAAAAAAATATTTTGTTCTTTAAAGTTTTTAATAACAAAAAAACAGAAATATTTTATTTAATTTTTTTATTTTAACTCCTTTTATTTAATCTTATTTAAATTTTTTTTTTTATTTTTTTATTCAATAATTTTTTTTTTTTTTTTGTTTTATTATTTTTTGTTTTATCTTCTTTACTTTCTTCATTTCCTTTTATTTTAATAAATTTTTTTATTTATTATTAATTTTTATTTTTTTTTTTTTGTTTTATTTTTTTTTTTATTTAATGAAAATTTTTTTATATTTTATGTTTTATTTTTGATTATTTTTTATTTTATCTCATTTTTTATCTTTTTTATTTGCTTCGTTTTATTTGATTTGATCTTAATTTATTTTATTCTAAATTACCTTTTTAGTTCATTAAATTTTTTTTACGTTTTTTTATGGACCTTTTTTTATATATTTCTTTTTTTATTTTTTTTTGTTTTAATTTTTTTTTTCTTTATTTATCTTATTTAATTTATTCTTCTTTTTTAATTTTATTTTACTTTTTACTTATTTTTTATTTCATTTCATTTTGTTTTATCTTGTTTTATTTATTGTTTATTTGATTTGCATTCAATTTTATATTTAATTTAATATTTTTTGAAAATGTGTTTCTTGAGAAATATTTAATTTTGTTTTACTTTATTTTACTTTACATAATTTGAATTTTTTATTTTTTTTATTTTTTTCTTATTTTTTATTTATTTTTTTTTTTTTATTTTTTTTTATTTTGTTTTGTTTTATTTTTTTTTTATTTTTTTTTTTTTTTCTTTACTTTATTTTTTTATTTTATTTATTTTATTTTATGTTTTATTTTAATTTTTTACTTTATTATATTTTTTTAATTTTATACTATTTTATTTATTTATTTTCTTTTTTCCTATTTTATTTAATTTAATTTAATTTTTTTTATTTTATTTTATTTTATTTTATTTTATTTTATTTTTATTTATTTTATATTATTTTATTTTATTTATATTATTTTATTTCATTTTATTTTATTTTATTTTTTTTTATTTATTTTATTTTATTTTTTTTATTTTATGTTTTATTTTATTTTTTTATAATATTTTTTTACCTTATTATTTTTTTTTAATTTTTTTTTTATTTATTTTTTATTTATTTTATTTTATTTTATTTTTTTTTAATTTAATTTATTTTTTTTTTTTGTTTTATTTTTTTTTTTTTTTATTTTATTTTATTTTATTTTATTTTATGAATCAAATTCAATTCAATTTTATCTTATTAAAATCTTGACTCACATTTGTCTCAAACTCTGGGTAATATGGCCCACTGTGCAGCACGACCAAGCACAAATGAAATAACTGTTTCAAAGAGTTTTAAAGAATATCTGCTAAGGTCTTACAAACCACATCCCTTCATGTTCTAACCAACTTGAAGCAGGTCCATTTTTCCTTATTTCACTTTTACTTCGTTGTAACAAAGCCTTCAAGCCCACATAAATCAGTAAAATGTGGGTTTTTATGAGCATTTTACCCATCGTTGCTGACATTTGCATGTTGGCGTATGTATTTACTTTGCTTCAAAGAGAACATTTGGTCTCACGCCATCTACTACCATCTGATATTAACCCATATGCATATGTTTGTTTGCCCCAGTGTCGCTTAAAATTTCAGCAATCAGCGCAGCACAAAGGTCATAGCTATTTTTTAGGTTTGTACTGAAAGTGGGGCAACGATTTGTTTGAGTTCAACACCATGTCTAACGTGTCACTCGAATCTTTACTTTTCATTTTCTCTACTGGGGATGCGCAAATGTGAGTTTTTTTCAGTCTCGGGATTACTTTATTTTAACTTTTTTTTTATTGTATTTAATTTTCATTTATTGAATACTTTTTTTATTTCATTCATTTTATTTTATTTTATTTTATTTTTTTTTGTTTTTTTTTATTTTTTTTTTACTTAATTTTTTTTTCTATTTCATTTCATTTTATTCCGCCCAAGATACTTTCCTAATCCGAACTCGAACATTCGCAATATCTCTACCACTCTCTATAGCTCCTAAAAGTTTTTTGTCGCAAATGAAAGAGCACCGCACAGCACTCACTACCACTGCTTGATAAATATGTGTGTATGCCTCATAACTGGCGAACCAGACAGTCAGACAACCGAGTTTCTTTGTTCATAATCTTTTTTAACAGAATTTCAATTTCATAACTTCAATGATTTTCCTTTGTTTGCTTCACTCCTTTTTCCTTTTCAACTGCAGGCGGCAATGTTAAAGCATACTTCGCTGCTATGTGGGTTAACATGGGTTGAATTGTGGTGACAAAGTCATCCAAAAGGTTCAGAAAGGAGTGTGCGAATTTTGTTCATGAATCACTGATTGTTTAAAAACACATTTCATAAACGTTGATGAATGATAACAAAGGGAAGGCAAAGAAAATAAACATTAGATATAGATTACACGGTTTTAGTGATACAAAAAAGAGAAAAAGGGTCTAAAGAAGCGATTGTGTAAGTGAACCCGGTCAATCATATGATTTGATGCCTCGCCGAGCGATTTAATATTGTACAGTCTAAAGACATACTTTTCTTTGGAACCGAATTCTATAGAACCGACTCTTTAAATACCTGTAATTGTAGCCCACCAATCAGTTAGGCTGCAACAAAAAATGATTGTTAGAGTGATATTAAAAATTATTTAATTTATGTGATTGCGCTATTGGGTCATACAAAGATGAAGATGAAGATGAAGATGAAGATGAAGATGAAGATGAAGATGAAGATGAAGATGAAGATGAAGATGAAGATGAAGATGAAGATGAAGATGAAGATGAAGATGAAGATGAAGATGAAGATGAAGATGAAGATGAAGATGAAGATGAAGATGAAGATGAAGATGAAGATGAAGATGAAGATGAAGATGAAGATGAAGATGAAGATGAAGATGAAGATGAAGATGAAGATGAAGATGAAGATGAAGATGAAGATGAAGATGAAGATGAAGATGAAGATGAAGATGAAGATGAAGATGAAGATGAAGATGAAGATGAAGATGAAGATGAAGATGAAGATGAAGATGAAGATGAAGATGAAGATGAAGATGAAGATGAAGATGAAGATGAAGATGAAGATGAAGATGAAGATGAAGATGAAGATGAAGATGAAGATGAAGATGAAGATGAAGATGAAGATGAAGATGAAGATGAAGATGAAGATGAAGATGAAGATGAAGATGAAGATGAAGATGAAGATGAAGATGAAGATGAAGATGAAGATGAAGATGAAGATGAAGATGAAGATGAAGATGAAGATGAAGATGAAGATGAAGATGAAGATGAAGATGAAGATGAAGATGAAGATGAAGATGAAGATGAAGATGAAGATGAAGATGAAGATGAAGATGAAGATGAAGATGAAGATGAAGATGAAGATGAAGATGAAGATGAAGATGAAGATGAAGATGAAGGTGAAGGTGAAGGTGAAGATGAAGATGAAAAGGAAGACAAAAAAGAGGCCAAATAGGTTGAGGTATAGAGAAGGGAAGAAGACAAAGAGAAACAGGGAGAAAAAATGGAAAAAAGCAAATTGGAGGGAAAGGAGAAAAAAGGCAAAGGAAAACGAAATGGAAAAAGAAAAAGAACAAGAAAAGGGTAACAAAAAGGGAAAGATAACAGAAAAGGAAAAGGAAAATGAAAGAAAAGGAAAATTAAAATTAAAATTAAAATTAAAATTAAAATTAAAATTAAAATTAAAATTAAAATTAAAATTAAAATTAAAATTAAAATTAAAATTAAAATTAAAATTAAAATTAAAATTAAAATTAAAATTAAAATTAAAATTAAAATTAAAATTAAAATTAAAATTAAAATTAAAATTAAAATTAAAATTAAAATTAAAATTAAAATTAAAATTAAAATTAAAATTAAAATTAAAATTAAAATTAAAATTAAAATTAAAATTAAAATTAAAATTAAAATTAAAATTAAAATTAAAATTAAAATTAAAATTAAAATTAAAATTAAAATTAAAATTAAAATTAAAATTAAAATTAAAATTAAAATTAAAATTAAAATTAAAATTAAAATTAAAATTAAAATTAAAATTAAAATTAAAATTAAAATTAAAATTAAAATTAAAATTAAAATTAAAATTAAAATTAAAATTAAAATTAAAATTAAAATTAAAATTAAAATTAAAATTAAAATTAAAATTAAAATTAAAATTAAAATTAAAATTAAAATTAAAATTAAAATTAAAATTAAAATTAAAATTAAAATTAAAATTAAAATTAAAATTAAAATTAAAATTAAAATTAAAATTAAAATTAAAATTAAAATTAAAATTAAAATTAAAATTAAAATTAAAATTAAAATTAAAATTAAAATTAAAATTAAAATTAAAATTAAAATTAAAATTAAAATTAAAATTAAAATTAAAATTAAAATTAAAATTAAAATTAAAATTAAAATTAAAATTAAAATTAAAATTAAAATTAAAATTAAAATTAAAATTAAAATTAAAATTAAAATTAAAATTAAAATTAAAATTAAAATTAAAATTAAAATTAAAATTAAAATTAAAATTAAAATTAAAATTAAAATTAAAATTAAAATTAAAATTAAAATTAAAATTAAAATTAAAATTAAAATTAAAATTAAAATTAAAATTAAAATTAAAATTAAAATTAAAATTAAAATTAAAATTAAAATTAAAATTAAAATTAAAATTAAAATTAAAATTAAAATTAAAATTAAAATTAAAATTAAAATTAAAATTAAAATTAAAATTAAAATTAAAATTAAAATTAAAATTAAAATTAAAATTAAAATTAAAATTAAAATTAAAATTAAAATTAAAATTAAAATTAAAATTAAAATTAAAATTAAAATTAAAATTAAAATTAAAATTAAAATTAAAATTAAAATTAAAATTAAAATTAAAATTAAAATAAAAAGGGAAAGGAAATGAAAGGGAGGACGCAGAAGAGATAGAAAACCAGCAGTTAAAAAACGAAGAAGCAAGCCTCCCTGGTCTGCGCGAATGTTTTTTTTGATGTACCTTGAATTTCTGTATCAACTTCAATGATGCCACCTCATAAAAGTACGTAACAATTCTTGTAGATTGATACTGATTGGTAAAGTTTCATCTACACCTCTTCCTTCTCTAGGAAGCATGTCCTTTATCACCTTTACTTGCTATTCGCATTATGCCTTTTTGTTTGTCACCTTTGTTGACCTACATACATAACCTCTTTGGTTGATCTAAAACTCAATGGTCTTATTGCTGGCTGTCGCACTCACTTCTATGCAGCTATTTGCTTTTGGCATTTATGCATTGCAGGTAGGTATCATTAGGATTTGAATTGTCAATGGTGTTTGTTAGTAATTCTTGTATTTTTATTGTTTAGTATTCTTGTTGTTGGTGTTCATTGTTGTTGTTACTACTCATAGTTGTTGATGTTCTTTGTTACCTTCAATTGCCATTGCGTAAGAATTACCATTGTGAGTACAAGTTTTCGCTAGAAGCAGTAGCTTTTGAATTGCAATAGAATTCTTAAGGCTTTGTTTAGTCATCTAACCATGCATAGAAGGAAATGCAATCTTATACAATGCAAAATACGCACGCACGAATACACACACACTCACACATATACATAGGTACAGCAATCTAGGAATCTTTTACCGCATTGCTATTTTACACTTATTTGCATTCTTTCGCCGCCCACACAATATGCCCTTTGTACGCACCTTTAGTAGTGCCACAACAAATGCAAAATTTCAATAGATGCAAAATATGCAACAGCAACAAGTTCTCATACTCGCAATCACTTGCTCAGAATAAAGCATGGAAAAAGTTTTTCTTGTTGTCAATGACAGCTGTTACCGTTAACATCACAACAGCACCAATTTACCATGTTCTGAAGCATTTGTAGCAGGTTATACATTTGAATTTGAACACACACAAAATTTAAAAAGGGAGATAAGTAGAAAGAGAAATCGAAAGCTGAAAAATTTTGCATTAAAAAATGCGAAAAAGAAATTCAGAAGAGAGGAATTGAGAAAGTTTTCAGTTGGCTGAAATCTATAATTATATACCCACAAGCTAGCTAAGGAGCTATTTATCAGAAAGGACAGCAGGCTGAAGTAACTCAAGTCAACCCCACGAACAACTCTTTCTTCACTGGGCTTCTAATCAACACGGTTTGAGCCTTTGACCCCTTTAAGCCCTTGTGACCTGTTACAACTTTGCTTCCTTCCCCAAACATCTTTCGAAGAACCTTTCTCTCGAATACTTCCAGAGCCGTCTCATCATATGTTATCAGTGTCCACGCTTCTGCGTCATTTAGCAGGACGAATGCGACAAGTAACTTTAACAATGTTATTTTCTGTCGTCGAGAGAGAGCTTCACTTCTCAATTGTCTAATCAGCCCGAAAAAGTTCCGGCCCAGAGGGTCTTCTTATCGAGACCCGCCGGTGGAAGCACCACTCTGATTAAAGCACCATTGGAAATCGGTCTTCCAATGCAACGCAATCCCGCGGTGTCTCCAATGGGCGCCAGTTGGCACTACGAAAAACGACTGGCGTGATATGTTGGATGGTCCAAATCTCTTGCACTTATCAGTGAAAGTTCACTAACTAACAACACTAACAAGACAACCAGATTAAAGATTTTATAATCCCGAAGTCAGCGAGTTCTATCTGCTATTGTGGTGGAGCTCCCGTCGGGAATTCTTGTAATAATTTCGATAGAGATCACGTCGAGTTTATCGAAATTCACTGCCGAGTTCACATCAAATCAATTGAATTCTCCCATGATCTATTACTTTTTAGATAGACCCCCATGCTGCTCAGACCTAAAGACGCCAGTGGAAACGTGCTAGGAAACAACTATAACCCTCCATCTAGATTCTTTATTTCGTATGAGCCAACCTCTTGTCTTTGGTGATCAGGAAATAGAAACCCTTTCGGACCTCAGCGTGCTTGTCTATTCGCATAACAGGCTTAGGAATGTTTTAGTTCTACCCCTAACAGATGTGGATAATGTGGATTAGGAGGCATGGGTCCTCTCGTTCGCTCGTTTTGGTTTCATTCATCATAATGTTTAAGCATGAATTTGACACCTTCATATCCGATGTGCCAGCTGTCGAAGCTGAGGGATTGTGGAGAGTCGTTTGCGTTAAGGTTTTATTAAGCTTCAACAGGCCGCTCTTACGTTGGGATACATTAGCCCACCTGTCAGCTGCGCGGTTCCCAAAGAGGCAACAGAATTTTTTTTGTACGTTGATTTATTAAGTGTCCTTTTTCGGTCTGTGTGGTATGCGGGAGATATTTGTTTTCTCTCCTACCACTCATATCTGAGAGACATTTCCTTATACGCCAACCTCGGGTCCCGATCTCTAGGGATTTTATTCTTCCCCCAGCAGAATTTGTGAAAGTTATCTATCCGCCCTTGTCTAACCACTTTTATCCGATCCCATCAAATCCTCCCAGGTCTTTCTTCTGCTCTACCTTAATCAAGCACTTGTTACGATTCATCATAGGATAAGCACTACTGGGTAAACAAAAAAAAAAGTCCCAAGCTGTAGTAAAATACAAAAAAGCAAGAAGTAAAAGAAAAAATTTAGCAAATTGTTCTTGAAACTACTTTCAACAATAAAATTAGCGCGTCACAAAGTGCAGCAATTCAACAAAGGACATCTTGAATCTGAAAAGAATCACTGAAGAAGTTTTGCAAAATTGCATTACACCCTTTCCAGCGCCAACCGCTCAACCTCTCACACACCGTCTACCTACTCTTTTTGGCAATTTATGCTTATCTCAGTGCTGCAATTTCAATTCGTTTTACATCAAATGGGCGCTCAAGAACGTACGAAAAAAAGCGCCAATCAAGCCAAAGTAGGTACAATCATTTTGTTTGTGATCACTCAGCCAATTTCTTTGTCAGATTTGCTTCGTAACTATTTTGTGTACTCCTTTTTCTACTTTAATATTGGATTTGTTGCTTTTATTATACCTAGTTGTAATCCAAATTACATTGCTTTGGATTATTTTTTTGTATAGCAGACGATTGGATGCACAACGCCTTTTCAATGCTTCAACAAAAATCTTTGCTTCACTTTCTCATTCAATTTCTTGTACTCAGTCATACCAAAATGGCTTGTAATGCTACTGAAATTGTTAAAAGAGCACAGGTGTGGTGGAACGCTCATGGAAAAGTGGATAACGTAAAAAAATTTGTAACAGTAAAAATTGTGTGCGCCAATTGGTGGTTCGAAAAGTGCTAAACGCAGAAAAAATGATCGGCAAATATTTTCATCGGAGTCGAACTTAGCATGTTGGGCCTGTACATATTCATAATCGGCTTTTAACTCGTGCACAATCCGAAAGTCACCATCAGCATGGGCACAATAGACCTTCGGTCGCAGTGCCAGCCTCAATTAAAATCTATCTATCATCAGCATCGTTACCATCTTCATCATATATATACCTGGGTGACCGAGCTTACTCGGTGCTATCAATTTATCGCTAACTTTACTTACCCAAAATTACCTTAAAATAATCCCAAAATAATACCTAATTGATCCCAAAACGACCCTAAAAAGTCCCTTAAATGTTCCCAAAATGATCAGAAATTGACCCAAACATGATTCCAAAATGACCCCAAAAAGACACTTAAATGTACCCAAAACGATGCGATAATGACCCCAAAATGCTTTCAAAATGATCCCAAAATGACCCTAAAGTAATCCAAAAATAATCCTAAAATGATCCCAAAACGAACCCAAAAAGACCCTTAAATGTTCCCAAAATTATCCAAAATTAAACCCAAAATTACCCAAAAAATTCCCAAAATTACCCGAAAATTATCCCAAAATGACGCCAAAATGATCCGAAAATGATCCCAACATTGTCCCAAAATGATCCAAAATGGAACCCAAAAAGATCTCAAAATAGCCCCAATATTATCCCAAAGTGACCCCTAACTGATCCCAAAATAATCCAAATATGATCCGAAAATGACCTTAAAATATACATACAAATACAATACGGTAAAATGGTAACCCTGGACGGCAACCCTACTTGAAAATATTTTAGTTGGTATGCCGGCGAAAACACCTTTGACATATTGGCATATCGTGCTACATAATTGAGATAGGTGGAAACCCTGTAATCCCCAAGTGACAACCCCAAGTGGATAGTCGTAAAACCAAATTTCATCCAAATCGGTCAAGCGGTTATCGAGATAGTGCCGGATATATAAATATACAAGTATAGCTCGTTTAAAGTTACTAGTATCGCTTGTGATCTAAAATTCGACCAACAAAATCTGGAGAGGGTCCTTAAATTTCGGGGACGCCTATGAAAATATACCGCGTCTACCTCAGTTTTTTTTCAATTTCCTTTCCATCGGTGCATATTTCATTCAAATCGGTCAAACGGTCACAGGAGGTTCCTAAAGTTTTTCATGTGGCGTATTTATATATAGATAGATAAGATAATGGTATTCGTCGGACGAAAATTGGACCAGGCTATGTAGTGTGGAATCTCATTTTACTTCTGTTAAAGAAGGTCCCGATGTACTCTTAAGACGGCTCTGCTCGCGAGCTTTTCTTAGGAACATTCGAAGGGATGGCCCATTATGATAACGACTCATATGTACATATAACAGGGCTGGTGTGATGAGAGGACCCTGATGATGACCCACGGAAAATGCGATACAATGCTTTTATCGTGAAGAGACTCTCGAGTTTTTTTCAACAATGGTATTCGTCGGACGAGAATTGAAATGGCCTGGGCATCGGAGTCTCAAGTATATGGTTAGTGTAGTGTTGGAGCTAAACTTTCTTCTGATAAAAAGGCTCCCGATGCACTATTTTTATCTCGGGGCGCCTGAACATCGCCATGGTGTTTGCGATCCAGCGTTAGAAAGCGATATCAGACCGAATCCTTAAAGAGGCTCTCTGACGCGCTTACTACTTCCTTTACTTCCAGGCGACCATAGGATTCCCAAGACAATCTCCTTAGTGCCGAAAAACCCAGACATTACCTGGATTTTTGCGCATTGAAGCACATGGGGTTTTACCCCGGCCAAGGAATGTTACTTTCAATGTAACCCTGTTTAGTTTGTTTTGTTTGAAAAGATTTTTTGTCTGCAACGCTACCCGAGGGTCCAGATTAAGAAGCGTGTCATCTTTCTGGGCTTCCAAATGTTCAATAAAAGAGTTTTGCAATTACATCCAATCACTCATCCGAATAATAAACGCCATCAATCTACATGGCTTGAGCATCAAAGCCTTCGTCTTCTTCTCCTCTACCGTCAATAAATTAAACCATAACTAGTTTTCGAACCACCCTCAGTCACAAGCAAATCTTGCACGTAAGGATGTGCTTGCATAACAAAATAAATTTGCTGAGATTTATCTCAGCCACAAAAAGAGAATCAGAGCACAAAGCAAAAACTTAAGAAATACAACAAAAATAACTCACAGCCAAACCAGTTAAGCAGCAAAAAATGTGGCAGCAACCAAATCGAAAAACTTTAGCCAATAATTCTAAAGACGTGCAGCACTCCTTCCAACAAAAGAAGCGGCAACACAACCACACAGCATATTCAGTTTTACGGCTGCTCGCGGTCTGTTGGATACTTTGCTCCCATCGTACCCATCTCTCGTACGAATTGAAGTGTTGTTGAATACTTAAAACGTTGAGCAAAAGGAAATTGCGCCTTAAAACTATGTCGACCGTTGGGGAGTAGGCGGTCATCTTACAACCTCTGATGAGATATGTTTTCACGCAAATTACCAAAGTTTTGTACCGTTATTTTGTTGCGGTGTTTTTTTTTCATTATCACTGTACTGCGGACAGAAAAAAATCAAGGTGAAGGCAAAGTAGTTCATATGGATCTGTGGGAATAGTGTACGGAGAAAGGAGGTGGGCAAGTTTGAGATTTTTTTTTTTTTTTCAGTTTTATTTACGTTTTCTCATTCGCACCTTTATTCGTTTTTCCTACGGCATGTTGAGCTCTACTTATTTATTCTCTGCTTACAATGATTGCTTTCCAAGTTTCCTTTGCGACTTTGACAGCAAAATTAAATATTTATTTTAGCGATACCTTCGTTGGAGTAGAATTGCTTATGCGTTGACTAAGTACCCGATATCTGTACTTGGCTTATTTTAATGTTTTTAATTTGGGCCAGTTTTCAAGAAGATAAATTAGAGAAAAATAAAATAAAATTTAATTCAATTAGGTTAAGTTAAATTAAATTTTAAAAAAGTATTCATAATAATAGGAAATTTAATGAAATAGTATAAAAAAAAAAAACAGAACAAAAAGAAATTTAATCAAATTAAAATAAATTCAATTCAATAAAACAAAATAAAATAAAATATATAGTAAAAATAAAAAATAAATTAAAAAAAAAATAATTAAAATAAAGTAATAAAAAAATAAAAAGATAAAAAAATTAAAAAATTTGAATTAAAATAAAATAAATAGTAGTAATAAAAAAAATTAAATTAAGATAAAATAAAATATAGTCATAAAAAAAAAATGAAATAAAAAATAAAAAAATCAAGTTAAAATAAAATAAAATATAGTAATAAAAAAATGGTCAAATATAGGATTATTTTGTATTTTTAAGGATCCAAAAAAAAATGGTCCCGAAACTCTCTCACCATAAGCTTCAAATTTAGGGTTTATCTTTCTCTAACTTTTTTGCATGGAGACCGGCCCAGTTCCAATATATACATTAGACTGTCCCAAAATATCAAACGAACGCAAAAAGGCCCTCAAATATTCCCAAAATAATCCAAAAATGACTCCAAAATTATAAGAAAATGACCCCAAAATTATCGGCGAAAATAGCTTGCATTTGATACCCATACTGGCATATCTCACTCCATAATTTAAAAAAAATTAGATAGGTGGCAACCCTGTATACCCTCCAGGTGGCAACCCCCAAGTGGATAGTCTTAGAATCAATCATACTACCTATATGTCAAATTTCATCCAAGTCGGTCAAGCTGTTCCCGAGATAGTACCGGATATACAAATATGCTTCGGTAAGGTGGCAACCCTGATTGAAAATATTTTTGTTGGCATGTGGCTGAAAATACCTTTCATTTGATAACCATATTAGCATATCCTATAAATATAAATATAAGATTATAAATTTTTTTTTTTTTTATTCTTTAAGGACATGAAAATAATGTCCTTTAAAATTATTATCCTTCAACTTTCTAAAAATTCGATATGTTATAAAAATTTGTAATCTAATACAAGTCTTGAAAATGTATATGAAAATATTTAAGGATGCACAGGACATGAACAGAATATATCCTAGAAACTGATTTTACAATATTGGCATCAAATGAAAGGTGTTCATGAGAGCCTGAACGTAGTGTATGTGTTATTTCGATATCTCAATCTGTTTCGGAGATATCAAACAAAACATGAATAAAATTTATCGGAATTTTTCTTACTTGATTAACAACTAAATGTTACTCATACGCCGTATATGACCTATCAAAAGTGTGCTAGAATTGCAAAATTTCCAGGCATACACAATTGTTTTTGCTAGAAAACGTATTTTTAAGCAATCAACTAAACTACTTTTTAAATTCCTACGTCATTTTCTCGTGAATACGTTTTTTCAATATCCTAGTAAGGATCCAGTTGTCCTTATAAAAATTCAAAGTTAGAGATTTCTTGCGCTGTCCTTTATATCGTCCCCTTTTTGCGTTTTTATCGTAACCACCATTTTTTCGAAATTTACTTTTTGATGCAAATTTGTTCATCATCCCATAGCGCATCATCTGGTAAAATTTTATAGCTGAAATCCTCACAGTTATGTCAAAAAATGGCTATCTTTTTTATCGTATCCACCAATTCATAAATGAAAAAAATAAAAAAAAAATTTAAAAAATGCTCTCCTGTAAAATTTCCTTTTTGGCGTTTACGATAAAAACGCAAAAAGGGGACGATATATGTATGGACACAATATTAAAATTATGTGTGTTTTCGAAGGCTTAACGGACTTTTTAACGAGCTTAGTATAAGTTGCTAGATGAACACAGGCTGTCGTTATCCTAGAACAATAAAATTTTGCACACATGTTATTTAGGCTACAACTCACCGATTTATAGGGTATGCATATCCAATTTCGAACCAAAAAATTGGGACACTGTAATATACATACATACATTATTATGCCTCAATAAAATGCAGTTTCCCAATATTTTTGGTTTCCCAATCAATATTTTTATTATAACTATTATTTTATTTTGCTTCAATTAAATTATAAATTAATAGCACTTCAAACTATTATTGTCAACTGCCAAACCAAAACACGAGCATATGAATTTATTATAATAGGAATATATAACCAACAAAGCCACTAAAGAGCGAACTAAAAACCTCATATAACATTTTTTCGAAGTTTTTGTTTTATAGAGCTGAAAAAAAATCTGAAATGTCTGTTTGTAAGCACTTTCAAATCAGTTGTCACTCACACAGCATGCAACTTTTCTGCTGACCATTCAATTTTATATACTTTTAACATAGTTTTTATTTAGTTTTTGTGTATACATGTATGTCAGCTATTAAAGCACTAGTTTTTGATTTTGAATCTTTTTGCTTTCGTGTTTTTTTTTTTTTGCTTTGGGTTTCATTTCCATATTTACTGCCAATCCTCTGTGTATTCCAATGAAAATTTTGCATTTTAAAAATTTTGCTAGAATTTTAGCGAATGGACAGTATTGCTCCCGTGGGCTGCACTTAACCTTAATTTTTATTCAAGAGCAAAAATATACTAAACCGTTTTTGGATACTTTTACAACCTTGTCAGATTTGGGCCCGACTTCTGGATTACAATTTAAATTGAAAAAGTTATTTTAACTCAATGACTATCACTACACCGCGAATGCAAACCATCTAATCAGTTGAATCAAAATTTTCAAGTCAAACCAAGCGACCGCTCTATGTTAGACTAGGCGAACATGAAGCGGATATCAGGAAACAAAAAACTAGTACAGCACTTGCACAACATATCTTAACGACAGCAGCAACGAGATATACACTTGAGAGCCTGAGAATATATATACAATTTTCAACATTTCTTTCTAAGCTCATTCTAGCTCTGATTAAAAATACAACTCGACCGGACTTCTTACAGGTTTTGCCCAAAATTCCCTTACAGTTTTATTTTTGGTTGGCCCCGAGTACCCCCTCGCGTTGATCCACCCCTCTTCTTATTGTAAAATAGAATTTTGGTCTGACTAGTTCCGTGTTTAACTGCAGGCTGTTGAGCCTTTTCCAAAAGTGCGAAGGTCCCCCCTCCTCCCCCCACCTACCAGCAACGCCATACCAATTCGACCGCAACCTTCACGGCTATGGCAAGTTAGGCGTAACTAAACTGCCCTTTGGCGCAGTGAGCCGAAATGCATCCATTGTGCCACATGGCCGTTTGGTGGTCGTAGTCGATGCAACAAATACGAAGGCGCCAGTCGTGGTGCATAAATATTGTTGGAATTTGAAATAGTTGCGAAAAAATTTGAAATGGAAGCTCAAAGAAACAATAATAAAAAATATATATATTACATAAGTCACTAACCCATCTTAAGACTGTGTAAATGTGGCAAAACTCTAAGGTCAATTTCGGCAACACTCCCCAAATCCTTCGGGGAGTGTTTTTGCTGTTAATAACAACAACAAGGGAAAGTAGTTAAAATGAACGGAAACCAAATCTAGTACCGAGGCCGAAATAAATTTTTAAGTCAAATTCTGTAAACTGTAACCGGAACTTGAAAATAAAGTCAACAGACCCCGAACCAAGGAGCGACTAGTACCACAACTACACATTAAGTCGACCATAACCCATAACCAGTCCTGAGACTGAAATTAGGACGGAGTCCGAAACCATCTACTATATCTAATCCCGGATCAGATCCCGGATCGACATTTGTAACCTGTAACCGGAAATTTAAAATAAACCTAAACCAAAGCTGGTACAGAAAACGAAAGGGACTTCTACCGATAGCAGAACCAAGGACAAAAGAGGAACCGATTAAAGTTCTATGTCTGGTCCTAGCCCAAGCATTGTGTGAACGATTTGTTAGACCCCGTTGAACACTTGAGTTATCTTGTATCTCGTTTCACTATTTCGAATTATATTAGCAGTGCCACGTGAAGTTAAGGAAAGCTGGAGACTATAGTAGTAAGAGAGAGTAGCAAATGTGAGCTAATTGTTTGTCTAGAAAAATTTCAGTCCTAGGAAAAAATTATCCCAGAAAAGGAAGCATGTATGTAAATAATTTTTAATCCTTGCTTTAATAGTTGCGATCCAAATTTGTTGATGCATTTGCTAAATGTTGCAAAAATCCTTTTCCCTCTCTGCCACTCTGTT
>CAXKVI010000001.1:157011547-157164047 GCA_964058755.1 Campiglossa producta
CCCTATTCTGATAGGGAAGCAAGCCACACTTGCTGCATTGAGACTTCAAAATGTTTCTGATCTAAAAATCGGAAATATGGCAGGACATATGAAGATAGTCGAGAACTTCATAAACGATCATATATTGCAAGTAAGTGATGCAATAACTCCTACGCTCAGGATCACGCGAAAGTTTGAGGTTTCAATCGTAGATCGAGTGCTCTGTGAAACAGGGAACCCATATGCTGAGACCGATTCGGAGATTTGGTATGCGGATGGATCGAAGCTGGAAGATTTAAAACGGGAGCTGGTATCTATGGACCAAACTACAAAAAATCGGTACCAATGGGTAGCTACCCCACTATTTTCCAAGCGGAAATCCATGCAATAGAAATCTGTGGCAGAGAATGCCTCCGAAGTGGACTATCATCGAAACGAATTTACATTGACTGTCCGACATGTCAGGCCGGCCTACGTGGCTGGCAGTCGTACACAATAACTTCGAAGCTAGTTGATGAGTCCTTAATGATCTGAGGGCCAAAAACAAAATTTTGTTAGGTTGGGTCCCAAGGCATGAAGGACAAGACAGCAACCGTGCAAAACACGGTACTCTAACAGCGTTTTATGGTGCGTAACCCTTCTGTGGGCTCACCAAGGCCCACGTAAGGGAGACCATAAGCAACTGGGAACACAAATAGTTTAGGCAGCATTGGCTTAGAAGCCTAGGACAGAGGCAGGCCAAAGAGCCGTTATGTGGACAAAATTATAATACCCTTGTACTAGTACTAGTCCGCTGGGTACAAGAATAGTAAATGTAAAGCGTAAGCACAATTAGCTATAAAATTTAGCTATACTTAAAGACATTCGTATGAGTAGTTATGTTTAGTTACAGGTTTGTGCAAAATATTTGCGGCTACCCAAAATTTAAAGCTCACTAAGTTTATTTACTTTGTGGCCGTAATCCGTTTATTGTGACCACAGAAATTATGAACTTTAATTAATGAAGTAAGTAGGTGTATTTATGTATGTACATAAGTCAAACAGTTCAGAAGCAACATTGTCTTGGTTTTTGAAGCGTCGTCATATCACTTTTAAGAATGGTATCTGAAATAACAAAGTTGGAGTTTAAAAACAATTTGGATAGTTTTTGTATGGATAAAAACAATTTTTCGGAAACCATCAAATTTGGGGGCTGACTTTTGCTCTTTTACAGGTCGTACGCTGCGTATGAGCAACATTTAAATTGTTACTCAAGTAAGAAAAGTTCAAATAAATTGTTGCAGATACTCGCGACTTCTGCTAGCGCTTACAAAAACGAATCATAAAAGTTTTTTTTTTTGTATATCTCGACTCCAGCGTCACCTAGCGGGTATATTTTTATCATATAAACCAAACGTCAGACAGTTCGCTAGATATAATTTTTTAGTAGGACTATCTTGAAATCGTAAATAACACTAATCTCCAAAGACAACTACATATTAATATGGCAAGTTTTGCCGAAAAACAAATTCAACCCAATAAACAAGCATACCTTTAGGCGCACAGGCCCGTTTTAATCAAAATTTTCGCCAATTATTTAAAAGCTTCAATTAGGTAGTAACTTTTCAATTTTAAGAGTAGGTTTATGCGCCAGTTGCTAAATTTTGCGATTAGCTAGGTGAATATGCATATATGTATGTGCATGTGTTCGTGTATACTTATGTATGGCTGCATACGTTTGAAGACTCTTGAAAGTGTTACAAAACACTTGTTGTATGAAATAAACTTTAATACTTGTATTTTGCAGCATATTTAGGTAACCTAGTAGAACTGTTAACTAAAAACAAACACTGGCATATCAGTATAGAGATATCAGCATGTTTAAGCTAAACAAACTTTTCCTTACACTCAAACACACACACACACAAACATACAGATACACACACATATATTGCCATATTTGCCACATTTCACTATTGTGCTCATATATCCTTGTAAGCGCATAATAAATTTGTGTATATGTATGTATGTAAGTATGTGTGTACCTGTATAAACCATACACAGTTGACCTATGAACTTCCCCCAAGCTCAGAGTGCAGACTTTTGTTTCTCATGTGTGTTTTTAAACAAAAAAAAAAACTTTTGCACTTCAATTGCCAGTTGCATCAACAGTGCACATACACCTGCACAGAAGAGTCACACACACGCATACACCTGCACAGGAGTGTGACACACATATACGCATATATTCTCCATAGAAGGTCGGCAGCTACGGCTCATTGGTGTATTTACTCTTCAAAAGTTGCTCAGCCAATTCACGCAAGTAAATATTCATAATTTTAGCCTCACACTTGTGAACTTGTTGTGCGCACCTACACATACACCGATGCATACACATATTGATATGCATAAGTATGAGTTTATCCAAAATAAAGCCTTATAATCGTAAATCTTCATACTGTTACTCATAAATTTTTGAGTCGTGAAAAATTTTGTAAAGAAAATGAAAAAAGACGATGAAGAAGAAGAAGAAGAGCACATTACCTACCATTTTTCAAGCGTTTAGATACATACAAGTAAGAGTAACACAAGTGAAACGAAGCATGTAGGAAAAATCTTAACTGTTTCAGAAATTGGTATTTTCTCTTGTTCTTGTTTTTGTTTGTAACAGAAGAAATACTTCTGGCTTAGCTACATAAGTGTTATCGCTATCGACAGACCTTTGCCCACATTTACACCTTCTGCTACTAGCCGATTGTCGGAAGATCGAGATTATATCCTTTCCCGCAGAATTTGTCAGATCTTGGCCTGTCAGCCCCATTTAAAACAGTCTTCCACCCGATATTGCTGAAGAAGAACGCACCATAACAAGGGAGAATAGAGTCACTATGGCCCAGCTTCGGTCTGGATACTGTAACAGGTTAAACTCTTACTTATCCAGACTAAATGACACCATTTCAAACTCATGCCCTGCATGTGGTATGTCCCCCCATAACACTCTACAGCTCTTTAACTGTTCAATTGAACCTACCCTTCTCACCCCTCTGTCTCTCTGGTCCAACCCTTTTGAGACTGCACGTTTCCTTGGACTCCCGTTAGAAGAGCTTGTTTCGGGAGATGTCTCAGCAGAACAGCGTGAACCTCACATGGGTCCCGGGACACAGGGACATTGAGGGAACCTGTAGGGCAGACGAACTTGCCAGGCAGGGCACGACCAAGCTCGTTCTTCGGGATAAAGAGCGGTTAGGTAAGTCGTTTGCCACATGCAAGCTAATGCTGAAGGAGTACACAGTCCTTCAAGCCAATGAAAGGTGGCTACAACCCCCAGGGTGCCGGATATCCAATTAAACCTGGCCAAAATAGGATCATAAAAGATCTAGACACATTCACGCCCTAAGAAGGAAAGTAATCTCCATATTAATATGTTTATTAGTCCCCTTATTGGTATACATGCAGAGAGACCCGATGTGCTTTACCGACGATCCTATAGGAGTTGCAAAGATGATGAGGAGGAGGAAACGGTGGAGCACCTCATTTTCAGCTGCCCGGGTTGGAGGGGCGCGAGAACGCGTTTTTTGGGAGTTCCCTTCCTGGATAGCCTATCGCGGAGCTGGATATAAAGGACTTAATGGCCTTCATTAAGTCATCTAAATGGTTCGAGTACGAGTAACGGTGTCGCTTTAGAAGTGTCAGCGCCTGCTATGTGGATAATCCCAACAACTCAGGGGTTTTTCATATGGCCGCGTCCCGGAACTGACTTTCCTAGTGTTGGTGGTATCACAACGGGCCTTTCAAAACTGGCCTAAGTGTGCCTATGCGGCAGCCACTTGAACCTTGCCCATAGGTACCAGCATGAATATGAATAGGAATACTTAAGTCGCTGTCTCCTCATTAAATCTTCATTACCAACGCGTTTATGTCCATAAATACCCCAAAATCATTTGAATCTTATTGTGTCGGACCCAAAGCTTGATTGTAAGCTTTTCATTTTCCTATAGGCTAGTATTCAATATTGAACATGCAGCAGCACAACCTTCAACCTCTTTTCATCCATTGCTCTGGTCTTTTCATCCTCAACTTGTTTGGTCTCTGGTGGAATGTGTGTAAATACGTTTGGACAAACAATATTTATGTGGTTGAATGGGTACTTCTTTTGCGTAGTCATCTCGCATGAAGATCCATAAATTTATTTGGTTTTTGCATTTTATTATTTGTTGTTGCTTTTTTTCCTTTTTTTTTTTGCTTATCATCTTGTCGCTCAAACTATTCTAAGATAAATAAATGCGACGTGTTAAGTTGTTCTTTGCATAGATTATTGGGTTTTTAGCTAAGCTTAGTTGGAATGAAGTATGTACAAAGATGTCAAAGAAGGTCAGAGTTTTTTGTTGTAATAACCTTTTAAAATAACCAAAAATACGATTACTTTAAACTATGAACTTGGGTTGGCTGGATGAAGGATATCCCCTTAGCCTTCTTACTGACTGTGGTTAGCTCATTCAAATCTAAGTCACCTTTTGAAGTTAACTTCTTAGGCGGCGATATGAAGTTTTGATTGAGAGTAAAATTTGAGAAAATGGCTGATGATGCAACGGAAATAGAAATTTTAGCCGACTTTCAGGCGTATGTTGCAGACTTGTAGGCGTAGTCGATTTTCAACACGATGTTTATCTGTGAAAATCAAATAGGAGGTGAAATTCTAGGATCTAGCTAACATTGCACAAAGGCGGAGCAGAATTCATGGGTGTTGCCACTTATGGTGGTTCACAGGGTTGCCACATATGCCAACTTTTTTTAAATATAGAGCTAGATATGCCAATATGGGTATCAAATGAAACTTATTCTCAGCCGTATTCCAAATATGACAATTTCAAGCAGGGTTGCCACCTAACCGCAATTTATTTATTTCGCCGTATATCTCGGTAACTTGACCGATTTGGATAAAATTTGGCATACAGACAACTTGATTCATTCTAAGATTATATACATGGGTGTTGCCACTTAGGCGGTTCACAGGGTTGCCACCTATCCCAATTTTTTTTTAATGTATTATATATTGAGATAATCCCGAAAAACTCCTGAATCCCGAGAATGCCGTTCTTAGTTCCGAAATCCCAGGATTGTTAAAAACTTCGAAACTCTGGTGACTGGAAACTGATGTCAACCCTTTCCTCTGCTGCCATATTTGGGTGCCGATGTGATAAGACAACTTTCTGACCCTAAACTTCTTTTGATGCACTATGGCTATCACTGCGTGAAGCTCGTCCAGCTCATTTTCTTTAGACTGCTTTAAGGACCGTTCACCTTCCATCATGATATGATCGTTTTTGTTCCTCGTTCTTTGATTAGAGGATAGCCAGGAAGCTTGCTGGATCTCCTATGCTGGAACCTGGTGCATCAGATGATCATATTTCAAGCCGTTGGTAGAAAATACATCGTGAACACGTATTTTCCAGACTGTAGAGCCAAGGACGGCAAGCTCGATTTAGATATCATCTTGGGCGCAGCGATTATGTGTCTACCTTAGTTCATCATAGAAGAGGTCCTTATCCTCGTGGTCCGCTTCCTCGCAGGAAACCCAAATTTTATATTCGAAGCGAGTCGCAGCGAGGCTCTATCTCAAGGCGGTGAAGGCGCGCAAGTATTTTTGGGTGCAGGCTCCTTCCCGATACTAGTCCAACACCACGTCTTCGCTTGTCTTTCTTCCCTCTGGCTACGCTAGTCAACGTCGAAAGGTCTGTTATCCTTCGTGGCTCGCTCCGTTCATCGCAATTCCAGTAGGGCTAGGAAGTCTGTCTTTTCACTAACAGGGCATTTGGCTGCTCTCTCGAGCTAAGCAGCAGTATCTTTTCTGTGTAAGAGTAGGTCGCCTCCCCGTTGGTGCATCCTGGGTAACGCTAAATGACCTGCATGGCCTACACGGCTAGTTTCTTGTATTGCCGGTTCTACGAGAACGGTACCAGTACTTGTGCTGTACCCATCGTGCCGAAACGACCCGGGCCGTTTTCTTATATCGACCAGGCCAAGAGCAATACACTCGGGGTGACCCTGTCTGACATTTGGGCAGGGCTACGCCTCGCTACAACAACAACAACAACAACAACTTTTCTTAAAAGGGTCCTTAATTCGTTTTGCTGGGACGTCAACTAAAAGGAAAGCTCTCATCCAAGAGCTTCTTTCTCCTTTGGAAGTTTTTTTAAGTGGTGGGTCTCAAACTCAAGGATATTGTGGATTCCCAAACGTAAATGTAAATGCAAAAATTACTCATAAATCTATTTAGCTAATAAGTATCAATTAAACTACCAAACCAAACAAACTCATCATTCTTTGTTTTCTTCTTTTGATCTCATTACAGCCTCAAGATCTCCACGATTTAGTACATCACCGCCAAATCTAACGCACAAAATGTTCACTGACGCCAACACCCAATCACAGCGACAAATCTTTTGCGCGCTACTCACACTCACCTGCCTCTGCACCACAGCAGCAGTTATAGGCTCATCGAGTTGTGGACCCAACTTCCCACCGGCATGCCTTTGCGGACGCGAACTCTACGAGGGTAGCATTAGTTATGTAGTTAATTGCACAAATACAGGTATACAAAATATCAGCGTACTCGAATTTATGCCAAGCGAAGTAGAAATCCTTATCTTCACCGGCAACATAATACCCGAACTACCATGGAATGTATTCGGTTCGATAAACGATTATAAAAATTTGAAAATTGTCGATATGAGTAATAATCATATACGAGATATACGCGGCAAATCCTATCATCATGTACAAAATGTCGAACGTCTCATATTGAATCACAACAATTTGAGTATATCGCGAGACGAAGACGATTTCAATCATCATCATCCGAGAGTCTTTTCAAACTTTATAAATTTACAAAGTTTACATCTCACAGACGCCTTCGCCGATAACAGTTCACCGCAGTTGAGTGAAGATCTGCATGATATATTCGTGAATAGTCAACTGGTGAAGTTGGAGAAATTGCATTTAGAACAAAATGAGATTACACACTTCAAAGATCGTAATGTCTTCTGTGATCTGCCGGTGTTGCGTGATCTACATTTGGGCGATAATTTACTCAAAGAGATCAATTTTGAGGTGCGTTGTCTGAAGAATCTGCGTTTTCTCGATTTGGAACGTAATAAATTTGAATATGTGAAAACGCACGATATGATGTTGCTCAATGAGTTGGAAGCGCGCACCGATCGCACTACCAATCTCATAGTCGACTTCAATCTCAATCCATTCACGTGTGACTGCAAGATCAGCTCATTTCACACATGGGTTCACTCGACGAATGTAACGGTACGTAACAAAAACACACTCATGTGCTATCACAACGATATGGATCCGTTACCTGTGATGGAACTCAATATGGATGGTTGTGCGGCAGCGGTAGCGGCAGCTACAATGATGTTCACCACCGCCGCCAACTCACACTACAGTGATAGTGATTTTGACGCATCCACAGGGGAGTATAATGGCGCTGCAATCGGTAGGCCGCATATGAATCAACATACAGTTACGTTAATCTTCCTGCTAATCGTGTTGAGCATGATATTATTGGGTCTAGTGGTGGCGTTAGTGTATGTGAGTCGTGAACGTATCAAGTACATGATAACGCCAGTTTTCGACAACGTCACGAAGAAGGTGCAATATACCTCGATCAAAGATGAAGATTGCCCCGAAGTTTACGTTTAGAGCGTGCGTAGGAGGCAACGAGCATGGACGAATGAAAGAACGAATGTTGGTAATGAATAAGAACATGCGATCGGCCATAGTTAATAGCGATTATTGTCAAAAAAAAGATGTGTTCAGACGGTTTGAGCGATAAGGGTGTTATGGTGGAAATTTTTTATAATCACAGTTTGAGAGCCACCATCAACCCCTTGTAATGCCTCACAGTTTGAGTGCCACTATGAAAAAAACTTAAGTTTAAGGCCCTTATTATGAGCAATTTTCGATGTTCGATCTTTGTTGGCTATCGAACATTGCTCAATTAGATTTATCCCTGCAAAAATCGAGAGCACTCTATTTCCTATCCAAAGAGTACTCCAAATGTAATCCTTTTACATATAAAAATTGTGCTCCAATTAACATTGCGATGTCCTAGGACTGGTCCACCTACTCCAACCTTCGCTTTGTTTCTGTTACTCCATGGAGTACCTACAGTCAGAGTACTTTGCAATGTACTCCAATGTTGTTACTTCTTGGAGTATATACTGTCGGAGCGATAGTGTCGTGATTTTCGTCGATAAGGCAGGAGCGATGATCGGCTTTCAAAAAGCTGAAGGTGGTCCGATGAGGTATACAAAGGATTACTATTGGAGTACTCCAATATCAAAAAATTGGAACACATAATCCAACGATTTTTGCAGGGTATGTACATGGGGTCTATCAGCTACTCCGTCGGAACGGAAAAGTCGATAGAAATCATGAAATTTATCGGAATTCGTTAAACACTTTCGATAAGTTTCGTGAGTTCTATCGAGTTTCACGTTCCTACGGAATAGCTGATAGATCCCATTTGAACAATTATCGATAGCCATCGAAGATTAAACATCGAAAATTGCGCATAATAAGGGCCCAAATATTGGGGTATATCAGCAATCCATCGCAATGGAAAGCTCGATAGAAATCCCGAAATTTATCGACAATTTCAATTAATTTCGTGATTTCTATCCAGTTTACCGTTCTTTCGGAATTGGTGATAGACACCATTAATGTAAAATTTGTTACTAAGCTAAAATTTATTTTGTGCCATTCAGAGACAACAAAAATGTAAAAGAAAAAAAAACCAGAAAATACTAGACACAGAGAAAATATGAAAAGACAAATACAATACGAAATTTAAGTTGGTAAATATAAAGGCATCGAGCCGGGAGCTCCGAATACCAGACTATATTTACTACCAGAACTATATTTATTCAAACCCCATCTTGCGGGATTTGAATAAATATAGTGGTCTAGCAGCAATTCCGACGTTGGGAATAATTCTTCGAGTCTTGCTTTCGGATTATGCATATCGAGGTCAAAACACGTCTTTTGATATCCCTCCCGACCTTTTTGAATTAAAATAACTTTCAAAAATTCCGGGACCCTGGGATTGTCATGTTAAAATCCCGAAATCCCGGGATTGTCGAAAAGTTTCGGTACTCGATGCCTTGGTAAATATGGAATAGGAATTTTGTTAAAATGTATGTATATTACATGAAGAAAGTATCACAGGAATTGTTGTAAGCCATCATCTAAGCATACTTACATATCTACATTAAGGCATATATAATGTATAAAAACATTAATTAATTATACGATATACATACATAAATCTTCCATTTGTAAATGTGCTCAAAATGCATTGAAAACTCTTTTTTTTTTAATTTTGCAACTTAACATATCACAATAGCATTTCTAACTAAAAAATTAAACAAGGTTTTTTGTTTATTGAATAATACTAAATAACGACAACTGCTATAACTAAAAACTAAAGACAGAAAAACATAGTTTTCTTTGTGGACTTCAGTTTTCAACTTTAAGGCTGGAAAAAATCTTCCTTATCTCTAACATAACCATAGCAATACAAATCAGCTGATCCAACAAGCTTAGGTAATTAAATCAGTGTACTCGATATGGCGTTAGGTTAAGTAATGTGGGGTTCATGCTAGGCCTGCATTTTGCATTATCCTCACATTTTAGCATTTAGCTAAAATTGCAGCATTTATTGCTGCATTTACCATAGCTAAAATGCTAAATTCTACTTAATGCAACTTTATTTCTGCATTACCATTATAAATGCAGAACCAACCCTGCAATCTTCGAAGAAAAAAGGGGGATTCGAACTGAAAAACGTTAAGTAGGCAGTACTGGTTTCTTGTCATTCTTCCATTCTCTTTCATTCGTAAGCAATTGAAATTAAATTAATAAAAGTGAAGCTAGTAGTGATCTGATGTTTGTGAAACCATTTAAATCGATGATTCGAATTGAGCCAAATGTGCATTTACTAAATGCAGCAGCATGAACTCTTTCCGAAAGCTCATTTCCAAAAATTCAAAATCCTTGATTTTTAATGCACCATGAACCGCACATAATGATAGATTTTACGACACCAAAAATTTTCAGAAGCAACTGGGTATAGGTATAACAGTGATGTTACAGAGCGAGTTTGGCGAAACCGGAATCGGATATTTTTAAATTTGTTTTATAGAAATCGGTAGCGG
Organism: Campiglossa producta; assembly: GCA_964058755.1. Classification (NCBI taxonomy): domain Eukaryota; kingdom Metazoa; phylum Arthropoda; class Insecta; order Diptera; family Tephritidae; genus Campiglossa; species Campiglossa producta. The sequence goes on from CAXKVI010000001.1 coordinate 157,021,735, forward strand.
AATTGGAATCAGGTACCAGATAAGCTAGCATAAATTTCATAATCGATCACTTTCGGGTTCGCCCACTCTTAAACAGTTTTCCAATGGGCTATCCAACTCTGTATCACTATTAAAATCTCACCGAAACTATCCGGATAAGTTTTATTAGAGTAATTTCTGTAAATCATAAGTTTGCTAGTACTGATAAGCAATTTACTTTCGTTGTTACAACGGAATTGGTGTGTTTTTAAAAGTTGTCGGGTTGTATCAACTATTTCGACGGAGCTTCCCGTTAAGGACAATTCGAGAAAGTCGATAGATATTTCATCGACTTAATCGAATTCCTCTATCAAATTCCGATAAAGTCGATGAACTGTCTATCGACTCTCCCTAATCATTAACGGGAAGCTCCGTCGGAATAGCTGATAGACCCCGTCATTACAAAGAACAATTCGAGTACCATAAAAATTACTTAAATCACGCATTATTAACATCTGTGATTTAAGTGACATAGAATTAATTGATTAAAGTCGCCATAAAAAAAATTTGAAAACTGAAAACACGTTCTAAAGAGAATTGGGTAGATCCGCTATTTCGTCAGAATGGGAAACTCGATAGAAGCCGAAATATGTCGGAAATCGTCAGACAGTTAAGATAAATTTGATCATTTCCCACTCCTACAGAATTGCTTATATAGGGTACCCCTATATCTTTAGAATACACAAGCATAAAAAACCCATTTACAGAAAATAATAATAGTAAATGTAATAATTATAGCTATTATGAAAAAAAATATAGGTATACATTTATACACTAAAAAAAACTATCATTTATCTATGTATGTATGTATGTAAAAAAAAAAAACACAAAAACAAAAAAGATGTATGTACTTATACACGCCAACGATAGATATAGAGCTTTTTACGGATTCTGGAAATTTCGATCGCTAAAATACACTCGCCAAAAAATCGTCAATATAATGGGGTCTATCAGCTATTCCGGTGGAGCGCACGTCGGAAATAATTCGAGGGAATCGATAGAGATTATATCGACTTTATCGAAATTCACTACCGAATTTTGATGAAATCGATTGAATTCTCACATGATCAATTACATTTTTCTCCGTCGGAAGGTGCAACTAAAGCGGGAAACAGAATCAGTTCGCCAATACGTCAGTTGCATGACGTACGTCAATTTTAGAGCAAATTCTATTTTGACGTATCCGTCGTATCTGACGTTTCTCATACAAACACCCGCAGTCTACTTTGCTGTCAGTTATTTCGACGTACTGATGGACTGATTCTGCTGAACACTTAAAAACTGGTTTTCATTATGTCAAATGGTGTCAAATTTCATCGACTTTATCGAGATTAGGTTGCTTATTTCGATAAAATCGATAAAAGTTGTCAAAATTTGACCTAATGAAAACCAGACTTAAAAGTATGAAATGTTTATATACCCAACTTCCAAAAGTGATAAAGTGTAGCTGCAACAACTTCCAGAATCCGCGGTTAGGTTATGTGTAGTTACTGTAATTAGATATACTACAATAATGAAAGGTCAATTCACAAAACTTGAAAATATCCTAGAAATTAAAAATATTTTTGAAATGTAAGTAAATATTTTTTAATCGGACACTTCAAATATTAAATTTAAAAAAATTGATTGAAAAAAGTCCACGAAAGTGATTTAAGTGTATTCATGTCCATTTTTAAGGACTTAAAAGGCACATACAGTAAAGAAAAATCATATTTTAATTACAATTCTTACAATTTACTTTAAGTAATTTTTTAAAATAAATATTAATGCACCGTTAATTATTTACTTCTCGTAGAATGCAACTTTTGATTAACACAAAATATATTTTAATAGTTTTTTTTTTATAATAATATGCATACATGACATAAAAAAATTAACAAATTTATTAGGTTTTATTGCGTTTTTGGCAGAAATTTAAGAAATTGTTAATCCTTATTTACTAAAAATGTTCTTTTCTGAAATTGAAATAATTTTTTATAAGAAACAATAAAATGCGATATGTATAAATAAATGTTGTTTTATTAACTATGAGTACCCTATTTTAAAATATTTTTGCAAAAAGTTTGAAGAGAGCCCCATGTTGTTGTTGTAGCGAGGTGTAGCCCTGCCTAAATGTCAGACAGGGTCACCCCGAGTGTATTGCTTTTGGCCGGGTCGATATAAGAAAACGACCCGGGTCGTTTCGGCACGATGGGTACAGCACAAGTACTGGTACCGTTCTCGTAGAACCGGCAATACAAGAAACTAGCCGTGTAGGCCATGTAGGTCATTTAGCGTTACCCAGGGTGCACCAACTGGGAGGCGACCTACTTTTACACCCCTACAGCCCCATCTTAGAATGAGCTTTAAAAATCTGCGGTAGGCCTTAATTGCACCGTGAATCGGCAAAAAAAATGCCGAGTCCGATACGAGATTTTTTGGCCGATACAGGCCGATAGCAATGCCGATTAATCAGTCGAACTCTATACAAAATGTATTCTTGCCGGAGCCAATCGATGGAAGTAGAGCAAGAAGAAGGTCCCTACTCCGCTGTAGGGGCAAGGTGAAGAACCATTTGTGATCCTTTGGAAGAAGATACTACTGGCGTAAAGACTATGATTTCTAGAAGCAAAACACTTCTGATATCTTTTCCAGCCATCTTCGATGGGTATTTGTTTCCTTTAGCACGCAACTGCTAAAACACGTCCAACAATTTTGGGAAAGGTGTCAAAAGATGAGTTTTGGCTTCGCTATCAATATTCCGGAAGTGCATTTTAAATTTGTTCTCTGCCAAGAGAGTTCAAGTGATTGTTGTAATCACATTTTGCCATCCGGAAAAATGTGCAAAAAGTGCTTTGCGATGACGCAGCCGGTTTTGAATGGCGTAGCTAGTGTTGGGCCGGCTAAGGTTTATTTTTTATAACAGCGGGCTGTTGTTGTTGTTGTTTTAAAGAGGTGTAGCCCTGCTTAAATGTCAGACAGGGTCACCCCGACTGTATTGTTCTTGGCCGGGTCGATATAAAAAAACGGCCCGGGTCGTTTCTGCACGATGGGTACAGAACAAGTACTGGTACCGTTCTCGTAGAACCGGCAATACAAGAAACTAGGCGTGTAGGCCATGTAGGTCATTTAGCGTTACCCAGGGTGCACCAACGGGGAGGCGACCTACTCTTGCACGCGGGCGATGGCCGCCAACTCAGAAAAGTATTATCCAAATATTTAGGATCGGGCCAGAGTAAATTTTTGATTTTTTGGCAATAACTTTTCAGTGAAACAAAGAATCGCGAATATTCGTTGAATGATTCGTGATCCTGAGGCCAAAACCGTTTAAAAAATCATAATTTTAGCTAATTTTTTAGCAGTTGGGTGTTAAGCAAACAAATGTCCTTCGATGTGTTTTAGCAGTTGCGACAGAATTGAGAGAATTCCCAATTAAAAAAATGGTAACGAGAACGAAATCAAACACCGAAGATGGCGTATCGCCGAAACCGGTTTGTTACAAAACCAAAATTGACAAGGGATGACGAGAAATCGTTCCAATATACATCTGGTAATTGTATTCCTTACACGTCAATTTGGAAACAAATGCCAATATTTGGAAGAGTGCCAAAAGACCCGTCTCGGTGCCAAGAATAGGAATCCGAAAGCAAAAATTTAAATTTTTTGTTGCTGTGAAAAGGTATGATCAAAAAACCAAAAAATTACCCGGGGCTGGATCCATGGTAATTGTGTGCAGAAAACTTGTGTGAGTTGGCGGCTTCGGCCGCGCTTTAACCCTCAGACGGTCCAACTCCGGCTTCGCGATCCCCAGTTTTTCTGCGCAAAACACTTTTTTACACATTTTTAGGCACGACCTAATGCGATTACACAAACCACTAGAAAATTTGCAACTTTGATTGCAAATATCTCGCAAACCACTAAAGATGTTGGTATTCCGCTTTCGGATTCACTTTTCTGGCACCGAGACGCGTCTTTTGGTACCTTTCCCAACATTTTCTGACGAGTTTTTGAGTTGACGACTCTATATTATTTATTGTCTCAGATACTTATTAACTTTTTATGAATACGGCCTAATATAACACTTCCACCCTTTTTAAAATGTTTTGTATCGATAACTTTATATTATCCTCATCGTAACTTTGTTTTTGTTTACAAACCAGCTGATTGCCATATTCAACAGTTAGTTCTGTTCCATCGCTGTTTATATTTAGCACAATTTAGCCATATTTTGTCCAAAATCACCGTTAAGTTTTGTCAGAGAATGCTAGTAAACCGAAAAATAGTCACAGCAAAGCAATTTTCAAACAAACCTTTTACAGTTGTCAACTACTACGTGTACGCAATTTATTTTTTGCCAATTTAAATTTTTTGCAAATATTTGTATTTAAATTGGAACTTAATTAAGTAAGTTTTGTATTTGTTATAGCCAAATACGCTTTGAGTTTTTATAGTTAAAATAATTACAAAAAGGTGTACGTAAGCATTTAAGCACAACAGCCGCTTTTGATGTGTTGGGCGAAACTTGCGGCACAGCAAATTTGTTCGGTCGAAAGGCCCAATTAATTAAACTATATTGGTATAACAATTGCATTGCATGATGCAGATGCGTAGTCGGTAGTTGTTGTGTACAATTATCCACATGTGATCTTTTTTCGCTTGCACAAAGAACGGTAGAACAATATGCAAACAAACGGCCACATAGCGCAAGTTTCTTTTGGAATTTTTTCAGTTTCGGAATAAATGTACATATCCAAGAAATTCCATCCACAATATATACACAAACAAGCCTTGAGAACATGATGCCTCTTATTAACAGGCTACCGATGGCTATATAGAAAGGTGCCGCAAGTGGTTGCGAGGACAGCGCAATTTTTGAACTGTCGCTTTGTTGTAACCGTTGACACCATTTTCAAAGTTAAGGATTTCACGCTAGCAAGTCAATAGGCCCCGACCACCTTGACATTCTTGAAATATGCAAGCAAGCATGGTCTCGGTATTAAAGCATAGGAAACCATCTACTCTAATATTATACCGCTAATCTGAGTTAAGCGTTCATTAGCAGGAGCTCCGTAAAATGAACAATCTCTCTGAACGCTGTAAACATTCTGATAAATACCGATCTAAACCAGAAAAGACCAAACAACATTAGGTGCCAACCGGCTTCAGCAGTCAAAAGTCCTTGACACAGTCAACCAGGCACTGAACAGTCCTCCACCGGATATTGCTGAAGAAGAACGCACCTTACCAAGGGAGACAAGAGTGACCTTGGCACAGCTTAGGTCTGGATATAGTGTAAGGTTAAACTCCTACTTATCCAGACTTAATGATACAATCTTGACACAGTCAACCAGGCACTGAACAGTCCTCCATCGGATATTGCTGAAGAAGAACGCACCTTACCAAGGGAGACAAGAGTGACCTTGGCACAGCTTAGGTCTGGATATAGTGTAAGGTTAAACTCCTACTTATCCAGACTTAATGATACAATCTTAAATACATGCCCTGCATGTGGTAGGACCCCCCATCATACTCTACATCTCTTCAATTGTTCATCTGAACCTACTCTTCTAACCCCTCTGTCCCTCTGGACAAACCCTGTTGAAACTGCACGTTTCCTTGGACTCCCCTTAGAAGAGCTTGATGAAGATCTTCGGAATGATCATGCACTCTAGACAGGGCAATGCATTGTTAACAACAACAACAACAACAGGCACTGCTAGAAATCGATTGAAGGGCTGTCCTTTCCCTTTGTGTCCCAAAGGTAGGCCATTTCAATCACCTAATTTATTAGCAATCGTATGTGAGGTTCAGAAACAAAAAACAAAGACCTCTGGAACTAAACAACAACAGCCACAGGTTGGTGTCCCATCCAAATTTTCGTTTAAGTATTACATTTAGATGATAACCCTCCAAAAGGTGTATTGATCATTTCCTACGCAAACGAATGCGCTGCAATGAGACTGTAACGGACCAAGTCCTGTAACATTATCTATAAAACTTGGACAACGCAATTGGAACTAGACGTTTACGACGATGGCATCAATACCGTCTGCCCCTCACTACAAAATCTTGGGGGAAGTTTAATATTATGCACACTTTTGGTGGTCAGGATTGACATAATAGTTCAAAAGCGTAGGTCGCCTCCCCGTTGGTGCACCCTGGGTAACGCTAAATGACCTACATGGCCACATGGCTAGTTTCTTGTATTGCCGGTTCTACGAGAACGGTACCAGTACTTTTGCTGTACCCATCGTGCCGAAACGACCCGGCCAAGAGCAATACACTCGGCTACAACAACAACAACAGCAACATACATAGCAATTTGCAAGCCGAGCTTGTCCTTATGACAACGGAATACGATTACAATGTCAGTTCTAGTTACATACCCAGCTAGCCAGAGAAGTTCGTAAGGTGCTCCGCTAGGACTCCCTGTGCAGTGCGCTTACCTTTCTAGGGATGCTCCTAAAGGAGCGTATCCGGCGGAGAAAATTTGCTTATATAAATTGTATCAAAATCTGTTATAGTCCGGAAGAACTGCGTACGGGCATTTCACCGGCATATAGTATCCCTGCTGATTGGAGGCTTAGAAAATAACCGACGTAGGTATGACTTTCACCTCTCACTACCAATCTTCATCTTGTTGTTTGCGGTTTACAAAAGAAGGTGAGATGACCTGTTGTTGTTGTTGTTGTTGTTGTTGTTAACAGCAAAAACCCTTCCCAAAGGTTTTGGGAAGTGATGCCGAAATTGATAGTCCTTGGCCGGATATCAACCTGGTACGCTGCGGTACTGCCCGACTTTCGTGGTAGCGATTTGGTATGACCATTGGAACCTTCTTGGTCATGTCATCCCTTCATCCGTGAGGAAGGAGAAGATGGATAATGGGAAGTGCGAGGCATCATATCCATAGATAAATCATCGAGTTAGCACGTCATTACCTTTGTGCATATTAGTAGCCTCCTACGGCCGGTATGCCTACCTCGGGCATATTCTAAACTATAGGCCGGCAATTACTTTCCTGGGAGGAAAACTCCAATGCTTTAAAATAGCAAGCGCTCTCTCCGTGCCGACTACTGTTCTAAACCCCTAACCCGCAGGGTGAGATAATCTCTTCGGTTCCACTGATCATACCAAATTGTTCCCGTGGCAGTCGGGCAAGTATCTCAGGGTGCTAGAACCAGAGCGTACCCAGCTCATAACAATTCCTCTCCTACGAGGAGCGTTTATGTCGCTGCAACAACAACAATCCCTCATAGGCAAACTCGAATGCTTACATACTTAAATTGAGTTTCCCGGCCATCTAAACTTCTCATGTAAATACATATAGACATACGTATATACTCGTACATATCAGCTTAGCATGGGTACGTTTGACACATATATTTCCATTTGTTTATACACATGAATTATGCAACAAAACAATCAGAATGAGTCGTATTTTTAGTTTGACTTTATAGTCGCATCATATTAATCGTTAGACTTTAACGCATTTATCTTCATACTTTCCATTTGAAACTTGTTGCATTTATTTAAAAATATTATCTATAATAAGTATCTTAAGGTATGGTTTTATCAAATTAAAGTAGGAATAGGCGTTTTCATATAAACAAAAAAAGTAATCAAAGTAATTCCTTATCAGTAAGTTACTCTGCGCCGCCAGCTGATAAGAAATTACACTAAAATACTACCCGCTACTTGCTCTGACGCTCATTGTTTGTATCTATCTTCATACTCACTTTACTTGATCCACTTTCAGATGTTCAGTTTGCCAACGCGCATCTTGTGCCAACAAACACGTCAACTTTATCCAAGTAGACAAGCATTTTTAGCTAGTATCGCACATCAATTACAACAAAACGAACAATATAGTACAAAAATGGAAAAATTTGGTTTACCGAAACGTTTGCAGGGCAGTAAGCCGAGCGTGTGGTAAGTTAAAATGTTAAAACGACTTCTTCAGTTATAGAAATTAACAGCTTTTTTAATAAACAGGAATGAATACATCACACTAGCTATGGAATACAAACCGCTGAACTTAGGTCAAGGATTTCCCGATGAGCTGCCACCTTCCTATGTCACAGAAGCCTTAGCTGACATTGCACACAGTGATAATCCTTTGCTGCAACAATATACACGTGGCTATGTAAGTTGGGACGTTATTGTTGAATGATATATCGCCCTACTTGGCCATTAGTTAATTAGTGCAACTACAAAAACATTCCCTCTTGGGAAGTGTTTTGCTTAGTGACAGTCCTTTTCCGGATATTTAGTATTACCAGTGGATGCTGGGTAATGTAGGGAGAGCCATCATACATACGACAGTACCGTAGAGGCTTTTAGTCGCCTCTTTGGTTAGGTTGGGTTGAAGTGGTTGCCGCAGAGGCATACGTAAGGTAAGTTTTAGTATGTTCCTGATTGCTAGAAAACAGCACAACAAAATGGTTCAAGATCAAGGTCCAAGGTCCTTTGATAAAGCCTTCCTTCAACTCCGACGTCTAATTTGAAGCCATGGTTATATATGGAAGTGCTGCCATTACTAGCGAAGCACCGTTCCTCCAGGTGTGCCCCAAGATACCCACTTGTTTACCGGCTCAACTAAGCATACTCTTGTAGTAGCTACCTCACGCTGGTCTAAACCAATCAGGGTGTTTGTTTTCTAGGCTTCCTTCAGAAGAAATTGATGACATGGCACAACGACCTTTCGCCGACGTCTTTTATTTTAACATTTTTATTGTAAGCACTCCTTGCTTCTCATTCATCCACAGGGTCATGTACCACTCGTGCAAGCTTTGAGCAAGCTTTACTCAAAATTAGTTGGACGTGAAATAAACCCACTCAGTGAAATTTTAATCACTTCGGGAGCATACGAGTCACTCTACTCATCCATAATGGGTCACGTTGATGTTGGCGATGAAGTGATTATTATTGAGCCCTTCTTTGATTGTTATGAGCCAATGGTTAAAATGGCTGGTGGCATACCACGATTTATAGCATTGAAACCGGTAAGTTAGTGGTATAAAATTTTCATAAAAATTTGAATTAATTCATTTACCTGGTATTTTAGAAAACTACAAATACTACAATCACCTCTGCGGATTGGGTACTTGATGACGCCGAGCTTGAGCAACTCTTTAATAGCAAAACTAAAATGATTATACTCAATACACCCCACAATCCGATAGGCAAAGTTTTCAAACGCGCGGAGTTGGAACGCATTGCTGCACTCTGTCGCAAGTGGAATGTTTTATGTCTCTCCGATGAGGTATACGAATGGATGGTATATGATGATGCAGAACATATACGCATCTGTACGCTACCGGATATGTGGGAACGTACGATTACCGTAGGTTCAGCAGGAAAAACATTTTCGGTAACTGGTTGGAAAATAGGTTGGGCGTATGGACCAGCTGCACTTATTACTAATTTACAAATGGTGCATCAAAATTCGGTGTATACATGTTCAACACCAATACAAGAGGCTGTTGCACGTGGCTTTGAATTAGAATTAAAACGTTTAGATTCACCGGAATGCTACTTCAAAAGTTTGCCAAGTGAGTTGAAAGTTAAGCGCGATTTTATGGCGAAATTTTTAGCGGATGCGGGCTTGAAACCTACCATACCGGAAGGAGGTTATTTCATGTTGGCCGATTGGAGTGCGTTAGGTATGTGAGACTAAAGTTATGTACTTATAGGCAATATTTAAACTAACTTCTTTAACTTCAGGCAGTAAAATCGATTTGAGTTCGGAGAAAGATCAATATGGTGATTATAGGTTCACTAAGTGGATGACAAAAAATATGGGTTTACAAGGTATACCGCCAAGTGCCTTCTATGGTGATGACCATAAAACTCTAGGCGAGAATTTTGTACGTTATTGTTTTATCAAGAAACAAGAAAATCTAGAGAAAGCAGCTGAGCTGCTCAAGAAATGGAAGGATTAATTAGGATGGATGTGTACGGCGTTTGTATAAAAATTAAATTGTTTTTGTATGAAGGTAACCTGAATTTAAAATGTGATTTGGCAAATAATAATACCCCATAGATAGCGAAACATGTGGCTTGATTGGAAGGGACCACTACAGTTTGACCTGCTTAGCCGACACGAATATTTTCAAAAGTGGAATGTATAGCGAAAGGTTTTCATTGCCTTGAACTTTGTATTGAGCTATTGATGCTGCCCATTCTTACTGTTGGAAGACAGACGACCCCTTGAAGCAAACTGTGCGGCAGCCACTTCAACCTAACCTAAAGAAAGCAGATACCGTTTGCAGTCTGCAAAGAACACGAATATCCCTTTATTGAAAGTGAATCAAGACCTTAATCTCTTCGAAGGCATATTATTTATGCTAATAATTTGTGGTTACAATTTTATTTTAATTCATTTTCGTATTACATTATTATATCGTTAATTTCACATATCAAATACAGATTTTAACGCCAACTCTGGTTTGTCATAATTCAACTCTTCTACTGTTGGTATACCCAATTCTTGTAGCGTGGGGCGTAATTGATTCATTAAATATGGATACACCTGATCCACTCTATCACCACATCTATCCTTACAAGACTCAAGCCATCTAATAGCCAAAGCAATATCGTTTACGCGACGGCAAGCACGTAAACCAGCCTCAATGATCTTGGGGTCAGGTATAACATCGCACCCCAGAATATCATTCATGCCTTGACGTATATCCCAACCATCGATTTCGCAACGATTGAAAAAGTCTTCAAAACGTTTGTTGAAAACATGTTCGGGTTCCTCTTCGTGCACGTGCATACTACAATTTCGACTTGATGCGAGTGTATTCAGATGTTTGGATGGTCGTACGATTTTCCATAATCCTTCACTTATTACGCGCAACATTTTTTATTTAATTAGATTGTCACTGCTATTGACTCCTTGGTTTCTTTTTTGTTAAATTCGACAAGATTTATTGACAACTTTTGTGACAAATTATTTGTATTATGACTGACGTAAAAGGCTTTGCTGTACAGTTAAATAAGCTCGCCAAAGGATAAGGGGAGTGTTATTTTATTTCTACTCGATGCCCGACTCATAGGGACCAAACCGGGTTGTGCCGATCTAGACAGTCCTTTGCCGGATATAAATCCGCTACGCTACAGTAAATAGTACCTGCTGGTACTAGCGCGGCTGTCGTGGGAACGATTTCGATGATCTCGTAACCTCTGGACCGATTTAGACTTTACCTAATGAGCAGGACTTCCCATCGTTTGTACTCTCTTTGAAACGGTATCGAGTGATCCTCATGTTACATCACCAGGTGATGTGACATTTGAAAACCTCGTGATGCGACGCCTGTTTTTTAGGCATCGTCGGATACGTCTGTAGGTAAATTAGGCATAATTGATGATAGTTATCGCATCACTTGATGACAAAGATGTGCATAGCATAGCAAAATGTCACATCACCTGTTGAGCACCATTTCAAATCACTTAACTACAAAAGGCTCATCTCAACCTCTCTTCTGCAAGGAAGTAGGGGAGAAACATCATATCTGCAGATCAACCATCAAAATTATCTATATTGGAGCATAGCTCATAAACGGAAGCTCCCGTTACCATTGCCAAGGAATAGTTTGCGGGAGAGACGACACCGTCAAAATGACAAAAATACTCTCGAAGGTTTTGGAGAGTGATGTCGAAATTGACAGTCATTGCCCGTGTATGAACCCTGTACTCCCTTGCGGTACTGCCAGACTGTCTCGAGAGTGATTTGGTATGACCAGTGGAACCTTCATCCCTCCATCCGTAAGGAAGGAGAAGATGGGCAATGAGAGGTGAGAGGCATCATATCCGTAGATCAACCATCGAGTTAGCACGTCATTACCTTTGTTCATATTAGTCGCCTCTTACGACCGGTATGACTACCTCGGGCACATTCTAAACCCCTAACCCTACTTTCTGCTAGGGTGCGGTCAGAGCTATGGTACCCCTTTAGAGACAGTATCTTACTGATCATTGGATCCGATTGGTGCCTCTCCCACTTCATCTAACCTCACTTCATCAGATGTTTTTTACCTCAGCATTCGCCTTTATTTGGTTTTTAGATTGCATTACATAACTACAGAAAATACAAATGTTTCGTCTAAACATCCGCACGCTCGTCACCTTGATGTTCCTTGATGTATATTTACTGAGCCAATGACTAACAAAGCTATTTTAAATTTATATCAGCACACTTTACATGTTATTACAATAACTCAGCTTTTATTTTTCACTTTAAACTTAATCACTTTGTTGTTTTTAACTTATTTAGTAATTTACATATCGTATACCGATTTCAAAGCCAGCTCTGGTTTATCATAGTTCAACTCTTCTGGTGTTGGCACGCCCAATTCATTTAATGTTGGACGAATATTTTCGAGAAGGTAAGGATAGATTGTGGCCACTTCATTACCGCATTTGTCTTTGCAACCTTCCAACCACCTAATAGCTAGCGCAATATCGTTGACACGACGGCACGCACGGAGAGCGGCTTCAATTATTTTGGGCTCAGGCACCAAATCCATACCCATCAAGTCGTTCATACCCTTGCGAATTTCCCAGCCATCGATATCCTTACGATTGAAGTAGTCTTCGTAGCGTTTATTGAAAACATCTTCATTTTCTTCACCATGTGAAGCACGCACTGAGCCGACGGTGGCCACGCGACCTGAAAGGCCCATGGCACCGCGCAGGGTCATGTACCACTCGTGCAAGCTTTGAGCAAGCTTTACTCAAAATTAGTTGGACGTGAAATAAACCCACTCAGTGAAATTTTAATCACTTCGGGAGCATACGAGTCACTCTACTCATCCATAATGGGTCACGTTGATGTTGGCGATGAAGTGATTATTATTGAGCCCTTCTTTGATTGTTATGAGCCAATGGTTAAAATGGCTGGTGGCATACCACGATTTATAGCATTGAAACCGGTGAGTTAGTGGTATAAAATTTTCATAAAAATTTGAATTAATTCATTTACCTGGTATTTTAGAAAACCACAAATACTGCAATCACCTCTGCGGATTGGGTACTTGATGACGCCGAGCTTGAGCAACTCTTTAATAGCAAAACTAAAATGATTATACTCAATACACCCCACAATCCGATAGGCAAAGTTTTCAAACGCGCGGAGTTGGAACGCATTGCTGCACTCTGTCGCAAGTGGAATGTTTTATGTCTCTCCGATGAGGTATACGAATGGATGGTATATGATGATGCAGAACATATACGCATCTGTACGCTACCGGATATGTGGGAACGTACGATTACCGTAGGTTCAGCAGGAAAAACATTTTCGGTAACTGGTTGGAAAATCGGTTGGGCGTATGGACCAGCTGCACTTATTACTAATTTACAAATGGTGCATCAAAATTCGGTGTATACATGTTCAACACCAATACAAGAGGCTGTTGCACGTGGCTTTGAATTAGAATTAAAACGTTTAGATTCACCGGAATGCTACTTCAAAAGTTTGCCAAGTGAGTTGAAAGTTAAGCGCGATTTTATGGCGAAATTTTTAGCGGATGCGGGCTTGAAACCTACCATACCGGAAGGAGGTTATTTCATGTTGGCCGATTGGAGTGCGTTAGGTATGTGAGACTAAAGTTATGTACTTATAGGCAATATTTAAACTAACTTCTTTAACTTCAGGCAGTAAAATCGATTTGAGTTCGGAGAAAGATCAATATGGTGATTATAGGTTCACTAAGTGGATGACAAAAAATATGGGTTTACAAGGTATACCGCCAAGTGCCTTCTATGGTGATGACCATAAAACTCTAGGCGAGAATTTTGTACGTTATTGTTTTATCAAGAAACAAGAAAATCTAGAGAAAGCAGCTGAGCTGCTCAAGAAATGGAAGGATTAATTAGGATGGCTGTGTACGGTGTTTGTATAAAAATTAAATTGTTTTTGTATGAAAGTAACTTGAATTTAAAATGTGATTTGGCAAATAATAATACCCCATAGATAGCGAAACATGTGGCTTGATTGGAAGGGACCATTACAGTTTGACCTGCTTAGCCGACACGAAAATTTTCAAAAGTGGAATGTATAGCGAAAGGTTTTCATTGCCTTGAACTTTGTATTGAGCTATTGATGCTGCCCATTCTTACTGTTGGAAGACAGACGACCCCTTGAAGCAAACTGTGCGGCAGCCACTTCAACCTAACCTAACGAAAGCAGATACCGTTTGCAGTCTGCAAAGAACACGAATATCCCTTTATTGAAAGTGAATCAAGACCTTAATCTCTTCGAAGGCATATTAGTTATGCTAATAATTTGTTGTTACAATTTTATTTTAATCCATTTTCGTATTACATTATTATATCGTTAATTTCACATATCAAATACAGATTTTAACGCCAACTCTGGTTTGTCATAATTCAACTCTTCTACTGTTGGTATACCCAATTCTTGTAGCGTGGGGCGTAATTGATTCATTAAATATGGATACACCTGATCCACTCTATCACCACATCTATCCTTACAAGACTCAAGCCATCTAATAGCCAAAGCAATATCGTTTACGCGACGGCAAGCACGTAAACCAGCCTCAATGATCTTAGGGTCAGGTATAACATCGCACCCCAGAATATCATTCATGCCTTGACGTATATCCCAACCATCGATTTCGCAACGATTGAAAAACTCTTCAAAGCGTTTGTTGAAAACATGTTCGGGTTCCTCTTCGTGCACGTGCATACTACAATTTCGACTTGATGAGAGTGTACTCAGATATTTGGATGGTCGTACGATTTTCCATAATCCTTCACTTATTACGCGCAACATTTTTTATTTAATTAGATTGTCACTGCTATTGAATCCTTGGTTTCTTTTTTGTTAAATTCAACCACAGTATAAATTCAACAAGATTTATTGACAACTTATGTGACAAATTATTTTTATAATGACTGACGTAAAAGGCTTTGCTGTACAGTTAAATAAGCTCGCCAAAGGATAAGGGGAGTGTTATTTTATTTCTACTCGATGCCCGACTCATAGGGACCAGGTGATGTGACATTTGAAAACCTCGTAATGCGACGCCTGTTTTTTAGGCATCGTCGGTTACGTCTGTAGGTAAATTAGGCATAATTGATGATAGTTATCGCATCACTTGATAACAAAGATGTGCATAGCATAGCAAAATGTCACATCACCTGCTGAGCACCATTTCAAATCACTTAACTACAAAAGGCTCATCTCAACCTCTCTTCTGCAAGGAAGTAGGGGAGAAACATCATATCTGCAGATCAACCATCAAAATTATCTATATTGGAGCATAGCTCATAAACGGAAGCTCCCGTTACCATTGCCAAGGAATAGTTTGCGGGAGAGACGACACCGTCAAAATGACAAAAATACTCTCGAAGGTTTTGGAGAGTGATGTCGAAATTGACAGTCATTGCCCGTGTATGAACCCTGTACTCCCTTGCGGTACTGCCAGACTGTCTCGAGAGTGATTTGGTATGACCAGTGGAACCTTCATCCCTCCATCCGTAAGGAAGGAGAAGATGGGTAATGAGAGGTGAGAGGCATGATATCCGTAGATCAACCATCGAGTTAGCACGTCATTACCTTTGTTCATATTAGTCGCCTCTTACGACCGGTATGACTACCTCGGGCACATTCTAAACCCCTAACCCTACTTTCTGCTAGGGTGCGGTCAGAGCTATGGTACCCCTTTAGAGACAGTATCTTACTGATCATTGGATCCGATTGGTGCCTCTCCCACTTCATCTAACCTCACTTCATCAGATGTTTCTTACCTCAGTATTCGCCTTTATTTGGTTTTTAGATTGCATTACATAACTACAGAAAATACAAATGTTTCGTCTAAACATCCGCACGCTCGTCACCTTGATGTATATTTACTGAGCCAATGAATAACAAAGCTATTTTAAATTTATATCAGCACACTTTACATGTTATTACAGAAACTCAGCTTTTATTTTTCACTTTAAACTTAATCACTTTGTTGTTTTTAACTTATTTAGTAATTTACATATCGTATACCGATTTCAAAGCCAGCTCTGGTTTATCATAGTTCAACTCTTCTGGTGTTGGCACGCCCAATTCATTTAATGTTGGACGAATATTTTCGAGAAGGTAAGGATAGATTGTGGCCACTTCATTACCGCATTTGTCTTTGCAACCTTCCAACCACCTAATAGCTAGCGCAATATCGTTGACACGACGGCACGCACGGAGAGCAGCTTCAATTATTTTGGGCTCAGGCACCAAATCCATACCCATCAAGTCGTTCATACCCTTGCGAATTTCCCAGCCATCGATATCCTTACGATTGAAGTAGTCTTCGTAGCGTTTATTGAAAACATCTTCATTTTCTTCACCATGTGAAGCACGCACTGAGCCGACGGTGGCCACACGACCTGAAAGGCCCATGGCACCACGCAAAACGCTAGCAACTTGTCCAGAAGCAACACGGAACATTTTCTCTGGAATTTAAAGTGTTTATTTAATAAGAAAAGTAATTAAAATTGCTGATTAAGTAATAGTTTTATCACCAAATACCTTTTTTTTTGCGAACAGGACAACGAGTACGAATTGAAAGCTGTCAAAAACAGCGAGTGTGCATTAGCGTGTAGAAATGTCAGAATAAACGAGTTCATGTAAATTGATTGGCGTGATCGAGATTTTACACATAGAGGGCGTCAAAAGAAAATGCATTTTTACGTCGGTACATGCGGACGTAGTGAAAACTTTACGCCGTAAGCACCGAAACACGTCTTTTGGTACCTCCCCACATTTTTCGACGTGTTGTTGGTGTTGTAACAATACTTCACCCTGCCTATTATTGTTTTCCATACAAATCTCATTTTTCAATTTGGAATTCCATCACATATGAACACATTTGCCGAACAATACAATCCACAGTTCCTCAAAGTAGCAACCCTGCCTGTGTTCCAAATTAAGAATTGCCCAGCAAGAACCTTAATGAGCAATTGACGTGTGATAACTTTTGTACTATGCACAGCTTTAAAATAACAATTTCAACTAGTTTTTTTTTTTAAGAAAATGGTCGAATTCTACCAAGAGAAGACAGAAGGCTACTTGACTCTTCATTTACTATTACTCTGCAGGTGTTTAAAACATCAAGGTGGTGCATTTTCTTTCGGTGGCTTTGTGTTCTGGTAGAAGATTCTTGCAGGGAAGGTAAAGCCAAATGCAAATTTGCCAGTGTAAACAGGTTCGAAATGACCCATTCAAATTCGCCAAATTTGGTGCAGTGTAAATGTACTATTATAGCTTAAACAAAATCAGTCCGCCTATACGTCAGTTTCATGACGTACGTCAATTTTAGAGCAAATTCTATTTTTACGTATCCGTCGTATCTAGCGTTACGCATACAAAAGCAGGAAACAGAATCACTCTGCCAATACGTCAGTTGCGTGACGTACGTCAATTGTAGAGCAACTTCTACTTGGACGTATCTGGCGTTACGCATACAAACAGTATACTATGCCGTCAGCTGTTTCAACGTACTAACGGACTGATTCTGCTGAACGCTTTAACGTGGCTTTCAAGGTTGGCCCCGCAGTCTAGGTCGAAGTTTATTTGCCAGAAGGTTCTTTGACTACAACGTCAATAATACCCTTATATCAAAATTTCTACTTCTCAAAATTGCCCTTACGAAATAAATATTTTATCACGTACACACGTTTGTTACGTCAACGTAAAATTAATAAAATACAACCCTGTGATCTCTTCTTTTTACTTCATTTTCAATAATCAATGCATCTGCCATTTATAAAGAAGAAGATTTCTGATTTTTCCTCTGCCATTCGGTTTTTTTTCTAGCTGCGAACAATTGAACGCGACATTTTGTCAAGGATTGCAAGTGAATTAAAACACGAGTTTGTGCATATTTCTTTAAAAAATAGCGTTGAACGCCTAATAATTTCATTGTTAATTTGGGAAAAATGTCTGAATCAGCGGGGTAAGTGTGAGAATTGTTTAAAAAGGAAGTAATGTGCGGCGACGAGTGTGGCGTTCGCTGAAAAGCGTGCACCGACAACGGGCGTGTGTTTTGTTAGTACAAAGAAAAATTGTGGCAGCGACTTTGTTGATTTTTCATTTGGGTTTCTTTAGAGAATCGGGCTGCAATGGTATCCGCTTTCAATTTCTTTGTTCAACAAAAATTGAACGTTGCAATTGTGCAATATTTATAAATATTTATGCCTTTTTAAATAACACAATAGTTAGCAGCAGCGCGACGTCTCTGCCACCGCAATGCCTCAGCAAATTAACTAGTCATTTTTTAGGTTATGGTGAGTAGAGCATTTTCTCGAACCAATCTTCACCGCCGCCCCTCAAATGTAGTATTGTTGAACTGATCTCTAATTTCTAAGTCGATATGGAATAATTTACAGAGTAAATATATATCTAAAAGTTCGGACGTGCTTAGGTTAGGGTAGCTTATTTTGCATAAATGGTTGCTAGCCGGCAAAGCAAGTTAAATTATGCATGTTTTTTTTCATTAAGCGTTCAAAAGTCCAGATCTATGAACTTTGAATATCAAAGTGTGGTCGCCAGGCAAATTACGCATTGGACTTGAAGATATCCAGCTTGCTGGGTCATTATAGGCTTTCCATAAATTGGTGCTGACACTGTTTAAACCATGAGACTTTCATTTCTCCATTTTTTGGCTATTTCCTTTTGTATAACAAATTCATTTTACAATATGAAGATCGAAGTTGATCCAGAATAATAATAGGATCCCTTGGAGGGTCGGCCTTTAGCTCGGTAATTCTCATGGTTGATTGTTAATAACGAAGTTAACAGGCCTAAAAAGAGTAGGTCGCCTCCCCGTTGGTGCACCCTGGGTAACGCTAAATGACCTACATGGCCTACACGGCTAGTTTCTTGTATTGCCGATTCTACGAGAACGGTATCAGTACTTGTGCTGTACCCATCGTGCCGAAAAGACCCGGGCCGTTTTCTTACAGTCGGGGTGACCCTGTCTGACATTTAGGCAGGGCTACACCTCGCTACAACAACAACAACAATGCAAAAAAGGGGGCTTATACCGACTTACTGTGTATGCCGGATGTCCTCTTTTCACTTTTGTGCCTGCATCCATCTGGTTCCTAAACTTTGAGCATTTTAGTGTTGGTTGAAGTTTTTTTAGTGTGACAGTAGACGCCGAATCTATCTTCTATCTATCTATTCTCTTCTTTTTCTTTCTCTATATCTATCTATCTTCTTCTATCTATCTATAATATAAAATTCAAATTATGTACCTATGGACACACTTGGCTCATAAACGAATAAGCCGATAGTAACCAAATTTTACACACGCACTGGATATCTTCCAGGGATGCTCACAGGCGTGGCACCTCCCATACAAATGGAATTTTTCATTTCGGGTATCTCTGGAAGTATTCGGGTTAGACCACTGAAATTTGGTGAGGGGTTGTACGATATCGATCCCTGCCACCTCCAAAAAAAATTGGGGATAACGAAAAAGGGGCGTGGTTCCTCCTGGTCGATTGAAATATTTCATAGTCCATATCTCTGGAAGTATTTAGGTTAGGCCACTGAAATTTTGTGAGGAGTTGTGTAATATCAATCCCTGCCACCTCCTATATGAAGGAGATAGGGATATGGATTAAAATATATATAGGGATCGGGTTAGAGAAACATGCAGGGAAAGAAATTTGTGGCAAGACAACGTATGCAGGGTCAGCTAGTCTA
This sequence comes from Campiglossa producta, assembly GCA_964058755.1. Lineage (NCBI taxonomy): Eukaryota > Metazoa > Arthropoda > Insecta > Diptera > Tephritidae > Campiglossa > Campiglossa producta. The sequence goes on from CAXKVI010000001.1 coordinate 157,041,455, forward strand.
CTTATAAAAAGCAGCGATTTGCAATGACAAGCGCAACCTCCTATGTCAGTCATCTCAGGCCCTCCTTCCGGAAGTTTGATGAAGAGAGGTGGGATGTCATAAGCGGGTATATTCTACTCTGCTGAACCGCTGGGGTAGTAAAGAATCACTGATAGTCTTTGGTTTACTTTCACCTTAGAATTTGCAGACTTGGCCTAGGTTGCCTTTTGAACCTACCTACCTACAACAATCAAAATACAACTTTGTGTTTAAGTCTTTCCTAGGTCGTGGAGTAGTTCGATAAGTAATAATGGTTGCTGAACCTTTTGTCGCCGTACTAAAAAAAAAATGTGTGCGGGAGGGTTATACCTTTGATGTACACACGCTTACATATATGAATCCGTACAAGAGCACATAGTAACAAGCATGCTTATTTCAACTCTTTACCCTTATAATATTTATTTTAGAATTTTACTAAGAAATTCTTACTCTCTTCCTTTCAGAACAATTTATCCACCAGTTTCTTGGGCTCAACGATTTGATCTGCTCTATATCATAATTGATGTGGAATGTACTAACATTGAGCATAAGTAAGTTATTAATGATTTAACTGTTTTTCAGACTAAATTAATTATATATTTATTTTGTCTTAACTTAAACAGAGTAACCGAAAATAGTTTCACCTTCAAGGGAGTCAATGCTTTAGATGCTTCTAAAAAATACGAAGTAACGCTCAATTTCTTACATCCCGTAGATCCAGAAAAGGTGTCGAGTAAGAACATTGGAAGATGCATGGAATTCACAATTTATAAGGTAGGTAAAAATTGTCTCTGTGGGAATATATCTAACATTTTTAATTAGTTGTTCCGCCACCAAAATATGACATTTCCCTGTTGTTGTTGTTGTTAACAATGATGACATTTCCCTCAAGGAGGATAGTTGCCAACGATCTTGCACCGCTGACTCCGTTTTGAAAATTAAAAAGCGTCTTCTAAAAAATTTAATTTTGCTACATAGACATTCCTATTCCAAGCTAAACAAAAAAATTTTCTTTCTTATGCCAGTCCAAAAAATCCAAAATTAATGCAGGGCCGATTTGTAGCACTCGCTTATGTCGGCTTAAAAAATTGGCCCAATCACAATTTCTTCTAATGTTTTTTAAAACAACAAAATTGTGGAATTGTGCAGAGACTTTTAATATTATAGTTTCCTTTTCTTTAGAAACGATTCAACCCAAAAGTCTGGCTAAGTTATAAAGCGGTTATGTTGATTAAAATCGCCATAATAAATTTTGATTGGTCTAATTTCGTAAGTAGGCTTTAGCGATTATTGTAAAATTGTACAGACATTTAATATGCATATCTGTTTGGGACGTAATAAAAAACTCACATTCGCATTTATGTATTTATTTTTTTACCATGACTATTATCAGTTGAAACTAAACACAGAAATTTGTTTATTGATCAATTACAGAAAGAAAAAGGACCATACTGGCCCTCCCTCACCAATGATAAAATCAAATTGCACTTTTTGAAGGCGAATTTCACCAAATGGAAAAACGAGTCTGATGATGAAGATGGTGAGTGTATAAAATCAATTGCATGCATAAATTAAAAACAATTAACACACCTTGCATTTTGCAGAGGGTCCAACTGACGCCCCCTTCCAAGATATGTTTGGAGGTGCATGGAACAAAAAGTTCGATGATATGGGTATAGAAGACGAGGATTCAGATGACGATATTCCCAGCCTATCCAAAAATGACGAAGATTCATCCGATGAAGAAAAACCAAATGCAGAGGGTGGAGCTACAGCAGCAGCACCAGCCGACGCTGAACAAAAATAGTTTAATTAATGGTTAAAACTTTGAGAGTAACAATAAAACAGTAAAGAAGTAAAATGGTGGCACCCTAATAATAGTTGATCGCGAATCGATCACGAAAAGAAACTCCAAACTATACATAAAAACGCCTCTATTAATATTAAACTACTATTTTTTCCAATTAAAGGAAAAAAAATAAAAAAATGTTTCAACTACGCTGCAAAAATTAATTACGTATTTAGAATTTAAAATGTTGCTAAAACATGAGCGTAATTATTACATACTTTTTTTTTCTTTTGTTTCCACTAAGGTACGCCAATACTCACTCTCATAGAATCTATGTATAAGACAAGAGAAATTTCTCACTCTATTTGCAAAAATAATACATAAATATGTATGTAAAAGAAAAATTGAAAACCAACAAAACAAAAACGTTGATTATGGATATTAATTTTTCCTGTAAATAAAGGAAATCGCATGCGATTTAACAACCATAAATTGGATATTTTTTACATTGATGAGAAATGCATATTTTAACTTTTATACATAAACTGAAAATAAAAATGAAAATATAGTGGGTGTGCAAATCATACACAAAAAAAAAAATTAAAAAAAAGATTTATTGGCAGAAAGATGGTTAAAACAAAAGCAAATACAATACTTACATGTAAGGTTACAGCAAATACAATTGATTTTTTTTAATATATATCCAAATAAGCGGTTTAAAGTTTATAACATAAAACAAATACGCTAAGCACTAAATAGACATAGAGAAGTATTTCAATTTGATATACCAGCTTTTCATTTATTTTCGAAAAATAAAACATTTTAATTAAATATGTATTCATTTTACTTAACCGTAATAGTCCTACTCAAAATGTTTACGAAATGACGAAAATGTTAAAATGTGAATATGAGTAAATGCTTCGATGAGAAATAAATATTGCGCCTAAAATTATTTAAATAAGTATGTTTTGTCTTTTTTTTAACTTTGTGAAAAAGACTTGGTAAACTTCAAAAACTTTGTAATGTTCATATTAATGAAAAAAGTATACAAACTCTTTGAGGCTTTACGCTGAATTACATAAAACTTTGTGAAACGTTGACTAACAGATGCGCGCCTCGTTTTTGAGCATTTTCCAAAATTTCGCATCGCTTTACTTTCCACAAACTTTGTATGAAAGTGGAACCTGTAAAGTTTTATTTATTTTGGGCTTTGGCGTTGATATATGAATATTAATTTTCATAGAAACCTACATATATCGAAAATAAAAAAGTGCGATGATCATGTCGTTCTCATTAATATTAAAAATCTTATTTCGCCTGATGAGTGGAAGATACTATTCAAGATCGCTGTTTCAGAATTTTTTTTAATAAAGGCTGATTTACACGGGTCGATTTTTCTAACTTTTTTTTCAATCGACCGTGTAAACAGCTATTCGATCGATCTTCACCTTGTATTAAAGGGTTGAACACAAGCGGTTCTACAAAACTCGACCAGAAAATCGACCCGTGTAAATGAGGCTTAATACAGTTTACACCAAAGCAAACTTATAAAATCATTTTAAAGATGAGGTTGTTGTTGTTGTAGCGAGGTGTAGCCCTGCCTAAATGTCAGACAGGGTCACCCCGAGTGTATAGCTCTTGGCCGGGTCGATATAAGAAAACGGCCCGGGTCGTTTCGGCACGATGGGTACAGCACAAGTACTGGTACCGTTCTCGTACAACCGGCAATACAAGAAACTAGCCGTGAAGGCTATGTAGGTCATTTAGCGTTACCCAGGGTGCACCAACTGGGAGGCGACCTACTTTTACACCCCTTTAAAATTTAAAGATGAGGTCTTCAAAGGGGGTGCAGCGCAATGGATCTGAAGAGGTGCAGTTATATATGTACCAAAAAAGGCACTTTCCAAAACGCTATAGCTCATTGGTCTAGCTCTTTCAGCCTGGGAGGTAGGTATAGAGGAAAATAGGAAAGTTGTGGGTTCGTGACTGAATTGTATAAGTCATACACAAGGCGAATTCATTACAGGTGTGTTCGAGCGAATTAAGATCTACACGCACGCACACACTCCTTGTGCCTAAAAATGTCAGACAAAGCAACAACATAAGAAATTTGACAGCTACGATTGGATTTTCAAGGAAGAAGAAGAATTCATATGGTGGGAAAAAGTCACCTGTAAATTTATTCGCCTTGGTCATACACAAAAAGGTAGGTAGGTAGGTTCAAGTGGCTGCCGCAGAGGCACACTTAGGCCAGTTTTGAAGGCCCGTTGTGATACCACCAACACAAGGAAAGTCAGCCCCGGGACCCAGCCATATGGAAAATCCCTGAGTTGTTGGGATTTTCCACATAGCAGAATCGCGGGACTGACACTCCTAAACCGACACCGTTACTCCTCCTCGAACCACTTAGATGACTTTATGAAGCCCATCAAGTCCTTTATGTCCAGTTCCGCGATCTGGCTTAGACTATCTAGGAACGGAACTCCCAAAAAGCGCGTTCTCACGCCGCTTAAAGCCGGACAGTTGCAGATGAGGTGCTCCACCGTTTCCTCCTCCTCATCATCTTTGCAACTCCTGCAGCATCGTCGGTAGGGCACACTTAGCCTTTCTGCATGCCTACCAATGAGGCAGTGACCGGTTAATACCCCTATCAATATGCAGATTTCCCTCCTAGTTAGGGCATAAATGCGTCTAGACCTTTTAAGATCCCATTTTGGCCAGGTTTGTTTCGATATCCGACACCCTGGGGATTGCAGCCATCTTTCGTTGGCTTGACGGAGTGTGTGCTCCTTCAGCATTAGTTTGCATGTGGCAAACGGCATACCTAAGCGCTCTTTATCCCGAAGAACCTGCTTGGTCGTGCCCTGCCTGGCAAGCTCGTCTGCCTTACAGTTTCCCTCAATGTCCCTATGTCCCGGGACCCATATGAGGTTTACGCGGTTCTGTTGGGCCATCTCCTGAAGAGATCGACGACAGCTGAGCGTCAGTTCAGAGTTGAACGTGTATGAGCCAAGGGATTTGATTGCCGCCTGGCTATCGCTGAAAATAGTGATATCTCCTCCGATAACACGTTTGCTTAACCAGGCCGCGGCGTCCCGGATTGCCGAGACTTCCGCCTGGAAGACGCTACAATGATCAGGTAGTCTGAAGGAGAGTTCAAGGTCCAAATCCCTTGAATAAACCCCTCCTCCAACTCTGCCGTCCAACTTCGAGCCGTCGGTGTATATGGAAGTGCCGCCATTTGTTTCGGGACACCAATCCGTCCTCTCCCAGTCTTCTCTGCTGGGAATGTTTATTTTGAAGCAGCTATCCCCGACTGTAGTGGTCGCACAACGATCTGTGCTTAGAGGGAGAAAGCTGTAAGATTCCAGAATACTGGAGTGTCCAATAGTACCCGCACCCCAACTGGAGGTTTCTCTTAGGCGCAGAGCTGATGCCGCCGCTGACCGAAACCCTTCCAGATCAAGTGGCAAAATGCCCAGAATGGCCTGGAGGGCTTCGTTGGGCGTTGTCCTTAGCGCACCGCTTATACAGATCATATTGGATCTATGGACTTTCCGCAACAGATTCAGGTATGTTGTCTTGCTCAGTGCCGGCCACCATACGACGACTCCATACAGCATGATTGGGCGAATGATGGCCGTGTAGATCCAACTGCATACTCTAGGGCTGAGCCCCCATTTTTTGCCAATGGCTCTTTTGCATGTGTAAAGAGCGATGCAAGCTTCCTTCTGGCGCTGAAGAACATTCTCCTTCCAATTCAGTTTCCTGTCCAGAACTATGCCTAGAAACTTGGCCTTATCCGACAAGCCCAGGCGCGTGCCATCTAGTTCTGGTAGGCTTAGTGGCGGTATTTTGTACCGGTTGGTGAAGAGGACAAGTTCCACTTTCCCCGGGTTGATACTAAGTCCGCAGCGAGAGGACCACCTCGAAACCTCTCGCAGTGCTACTTGCATCAGGTCACACAGAGTTTGTGGGAACTTGCCTCTGAATGCAATAGCTAAATCGTCTGCGTATGCCACTATCTTCCCGCCCCCCCAGCTTGTGTCACGTAGCAACGAGTTGACTGTGAGGTTCCATAAAAGCGGGGAAAGAACACCACCCTGGGGCGTTCCCCTTGTGACATAGCGTGATAACTCGACCGTACCAAGTGAAGAAGCTATTTTCCTTCCTCTTAGAAGTTGGTCAATTAAACCAGTTAGAGGTCTATCTACGCCCAGATTAGTTAGAGCGGAGTTGATCGCCTCCGGGCTTATATTGTTGAAAGCCCCCTCAATGTCTAAGAAGGCCACGAGACAGTAGTCCTTTTCACACAGCGATTTCTCAATGACAGATACTAGGCTGTGCAGAGCAGTTTCTGTTGATTTACTCTTGGTGTATGCATGCTGATAGCTAGAGATAAGGTTGCTATCAATGGTCGTTGAAAGGTAGTCGCTTAGTATCCTCTCAAAGGTTTTGAGTACAAAGGACGAGAGACTGATCGGTCTGTAATCTTTTGGCTCGTAGTGGGATGCCTTCCCAGCCTTAGGGATAAACACTACCGTGGCGCTTCTCCAGGAGCCCGGAATGTGGTTGAGAGCCAGGCAGGCTGTGAAGAGAAATACCAGCCATTTAGCTGATGTCTCCAACGTGTTTATAAGTTGCGCGGGGATAATCCCGTCCGGCCCGGCAGCCTTATACGGTTCAAAGCTCTTAACTGCCCACCTTATCCTTTCCTCAGTGATGGGTATATTTACTGCCAGGTTTGTTGCAGATGCTAGTGGTGCGTCATGCAGATTCCCCGGAAAATGTGTATTCAAGAGCAGCTCAAGGGTTTCCTCTTCCGTGCTGGTCCAGGATCCGTCAGGTTTTCGCAAATAGCTGATGGCTGTTTGACTTTTCGAGAGAACTCGTCTAAGTCTCGCTGTATCGTCGACCTTTTCGACGCCAGTGCAGAAATTTCTCCACGAGGTCCTCTTCGCCTGTCTCAGAGCTTTTTTATAGGCCCTTAGTTTAGCTTTATATTCGTGCCAGTGAGGCTCAGAGCCGAGGGTCTTGGCCTTGTTAAATTGTTTCCGGCATGATTTGCGGAGCGAGTCCAAATCGTAGGACCACCAATGTGGCCTGTGTTTACCGCGTGGTTTTGGCACTGGACAAGCCTGTCCTAGAGCATTTGAGAGCGCCGATGTAAATGTAGTAACAAGATCCTCCAGCTCCTCCACTGATGAGGGGGCCTGTGAGGGCAGTACTGGCAGGTCTCTGTCTAATATTTCATTGTGTAACTGCCAATTAGTGTTACGTGGATTGCGCTTCATAATAGGTTGTTCTACAATAAAGTCTAGAACCATTTCTATGTAACGGTGGTCGGAGAATGAATGTTCTTCCAGAACCCGCCATTTTCTGACCCACTCATAAGCGCCTTCACTACAGATAGTGAGGTCTATGACCTCCCTGCGGGTGTTAGTGATAAAAGTAGGCTCATTACCCACGTTGCAAATTACCAGGTTAGTTGTTAAGAGGTAATCAAACAGAGACTCGCCCCTGGCATTGATATCGGAGCTCCCCCATTGGACATGGTGAGCATTAGCGTCCGCTCCAATAATAAGATTACCTGTGCAGAAATTTGACACCAGGTCTTTCACCTCCGTTTGTGGTGGGGGTTCTTCGGCGTCGTAGGGCATATAGACCGACGCCACCGTCAGGCGGGTGCTGTCGACCGTTAGACTGATAGCGGTAATATCACCATTGGTGTAGTTAGGTAGGAGAAAGGAGTTCAACTCAGACTTGACCAAAATACACGTTCTGACTTTGCTCTCCTCGCTGGCTCGAATGAGCTTGAAGCCCTTAGTCCCCAATCCGCAGATTCTCGAGCTATTGACCCAGGGTTCTTGGATGAGGACCACATCCACGTCGCCTTTAGAAAGACGACTACTTAAAGCAGCCGAAGCCACTTTAGATTTGTGCAAATTAATCTGAAGCACCACCAACATGAGAGCGCACAGACTTCCCTGCCGTCCCCATATCGTCGAGGTTTGCTCCATCCCGGAGGTTGCCTATCAACGACGAGTTGTTCCGATTAACTGCCCGATGTGGCGTTGCAGGAGTCCTGCTGCCTGTAGCGTTAGATGTTAGTCGCTCAGCGTTGGCTGCTACCACCGTGACGTCGAGGACTTCCTCGTCCTGTAGGCTGTCCTCCATCTCCGAGTTGTTCACAGCACTATCGCCAAGGGACGTGGCGGATAACATGCTTTCCGCATCGGAATCCTCCGCTTCCTCTTCTGGTAATAAGTTTTCCGGTTCCCCCGGAGCAGCCGAGAAGGCAGCGCGCTGAGCATCACCACGATATACGTGGATAACGATCTGGCCTACGCTGTAGTGTACTAGGCCATTGCACCTTTTGAGGGGCTCGATTGACTCTTTATTCATGGTGAACACCACCTGTCTGTCGGGCCCTACCGCATCCCCGACCAGATTGACACTCCAGTCATGCGTTGGGAGGGACGGATTCATTAACCGTAGCATCCCGAGTATTCTCTCGGGTTCGTCAGGGATGGCCGGAATCCACGCCCTTGCCCTTGGACGAGCTGGAATGTCCTTCCAGTCGACGACCTCTATCTTTGCGCCCTGGTAGACTTCACCCAGTTTAGCAGCTGCTGCCTTGTACAGTGCTACGGTTTTTGCATCCTCGCATGCGAGTAATTTAATTTGACCCTGGTGCCAACCCGCATCCGTTACTCGTGCCGAACTACCCGGAAACTCCGTAGCAACGTTGAGAAGAATGTTGCCGAGTTCATTTCGCACGTAACGCCACCGGTCCTTGGGGATGGCCAGACGGTCATTGCCTCGGTCAAGGACGCCTATAAGGATCCTGTCCTTGGTTACCTCAGCAAAGCTTAGTTTGCCCGCTCCAGAGGTATTCTGATGCCGCTTGGGAGGGGGAATAAACTCCAGATCCGATCTCTGGCGCTTGAAAGGGTTAACTTTTAACCTCTTTGGCATGTAAGAATTTTGGAAATCCGGTATCACAGCTTTCGCTAGCTCTACAGATTTACTGGAATTCGGCGACAGTGATTCCTGCGGTACCCCTTCATACCTCTTCAGGATCTTTGCAGCCAATCTTTTCTCGTGGTATGTGAAGCGGCGGGGAGATGTCTCCCTGGAGTGCGGACCCGTAGTTGCCATCGCGGTCGCTCTCCTTGCCGACATCTCAGTTGCAGCTTCCTTCTCCTTCGAAACTCCGAGGCCAGGTCGTGAGACCGCTGCCACAGACGTAAAGATACTGGTTTTCATATCAGCGGTTGATGGGAGTTTAGCATCCGCCGTTGTCCGCTTAGCTGCGTTGGCAACCGCACTGGTGCTAGCTCCCATCAAGTCAATCTTATTCGATAGAGGGTTGGTTGACCGACTCGTAGTTGCCATCGCTGTCGATCCCCCCCTTGATTGTGGAACGGAGGTTGTCCTCCGGCGTTGTTGTTGCTTCCTCGCCTGCTCCTCCATAGCTCTCCTTTGCTGAGGAGTGAAATTTGGCGTTGTTTGTTTTTTAGATTTTTCGTTTTTATTCAGGTTATTCGAGTTCATCTTGTTCGTACGACCCATCGCCGGACAAGGCCAGCTTAGGGTCAAGGGAAGAGTAGGGGAAAATGTGTCGTCCGCCGCGGCAGAGCCCCGTACCGCGGTAAGGCCATGCTTACTCTCTGAGGCGACCCGGTGTCAGAGAGGCTCCGTTCAAATACAGCCACGATTTGCCTCCCGGCTGCAAACGTCCAATGGGCACGGTTTCGCATAACACCCTGGATTGGGAGGGGGAAGATCTTTGTCGTCGCGCCAGAGAGGCTAGGCTGCTCTCGTGATGAAGTGCCGTACGGAGCTATGATCACAAGGGCAGCGTAGCCCTGTGGCTATCGACTTAAGCCCTCGTACCGCGGCAAGGTATCCACCCTTCACGAGGGCATACACAAAAAAGAAGTGAAGAAATTCTCTTCCCAAAACGCTATTTCTCAGTACTCCAGCTCTTCTAGTTTAAACGGGCTACTCACCTGCCAAGAAATGCCTCAAGAAAAAAAGGAGCATATATTTCTTATGCCTGGTCAAGAAATTTTTACGTTTACATTTTCCATTTTATTGCAGATTACTATTATAAAAATGTATAAAACATGTGTAGCGAAGTATATACTCATGTTTGCCGTGAATCTGCACGTTTACCTCAAGGAATATATACGAGCATATTTATTTCTGGAGTTAAAGCCGCGTTGCCAACCATCGAAAATTGTAGTATTTTTTCTTATGAGCTGGAAAATTTGACGTGTGAAAACATTTCTTGAGCGTTTTTTATGTGGAGTTTGACATTTCTTGACAGGTGAGTAGCCCGCTATATGTATAGACTGCCTAATCCACATTTTTCCTTGTATTTTTATGAGCCAAATACCAACCATTCATAAAAAATTACTAATCTCCGGTTTTATTCATATATGTAGATAGATAGATAGATATATTATTGAGGATAGCACTGCGACCGAAGGTCTGTTGTGCCCTTATCTTAAGATTTTTTTTTTTTCGAAAAAACGTCATGAAACATTTTCGAAAAATCCCTATATTAGAACACCTCATCCAAGCCGACATCCTTCAGGAAGCCGACTATCTCACGTGGCTTGAGGGTTTGTAAATGGTTGTGCTCTGGCCCAGGAATTTTGCCCTTTTTCTTGCAATAGCGTCGCATGCTAAAAGGATGTGCTCTGCAGTCTCTGGTGTTGTATGACAGTAACGGCATGTGTCATCTGCCCGTATGCCCAGTTTGCGCATATGGCTGTTGAGTCTGCAATTACCTGTAAGAATACCAGTTAACATTCTTAAGTTATTTCGAGGAAGGCTTATAATTTCCCCATAGCGGGAGGTACTATAACCCCCTAGGAGTAGTTTTGATTACCGTAGACCTGGCACATTGCGCCAACACTCCTCCCTTTTCTCTTTCTCCTCTTTCCTCAGGTACTCCCTGATTTTCTGAGGACCTACTGGCAGTATCGGTTCGGGCCTAGTTAACATTGCGCTTGCTGCATTTCTTACTAGACTATGCGCCCGCTCATTTCCTTCGAGACCTGTGTGGCTTGGAACCCATGCTAGCAGCACGCTGTTATAGGTTCCTAGGTGGTTTAGCATTTCTACGCACTCGCTGCAGGTTTAATTCGTAAGCTTCCGCTTGAAAAACGCTCGCGTATTCATCCAGGTGCGTTAAAATCTCAGCTCTGGGGCCGAAGATTCCGGATCCAATTCCCTCCGGGGTTTTCGAGCCATCTGTGTACCACAGAATTGTGTGTGAGCGATGTATTGCGTCTATTCTGGATTGCTCCCAGGTTACCTTATCTCCCAATTGTACTCTAAATCTTTGTCAAAGATGATTTGCTTAAGTGCTCAAGTATGTCTAGGGATGACAGGTAGCTGGGATATTGGGATCGTATCCCTCATTGGATTTGGCGATGTTTAGCGGAGTTCGCTTAGCTGACTGCTCTATTGTCACGTGTGGCGGGGATAAATCAAGAATAGCCTCCAGCGCAGCTGTGGGACATGTCCGCATGGCCCCGTAATGCAGATACACGCCATCGGACAGTGATTGTCTCACTGTCGAATGAGTTGTTCTTGAAACCCATGCTACCGAGCCGTAGGTGATAATTGATTTAACTATCATGGTGTACATCCATCTCAAAATGTACGGGCTGCACCCCCATGTTTTGCCCGCGATTCGTTTGCACACCATGATGGATCTTGTAGCCTTGGTTGACATATTCGCAAAGTGTTGCTTCCATAGAAGTTTGCTGTCGAAAGTGACCCCCAAGTATTTTACTTCAGCCGCATATTCTAGGGGCGTGTCATGCAAGCTTATCGTTCTTAATCCTGGCAGGGTTCCTTTCATATATGTAGAAGTACCGTCATCTCAATCTCACACCGATCTTATAATTCGTGCCAACTACATATGTTCGTTGGGTATATTTGTTCTACCGTTTACGTTAACACTACGTTTTTACGTTGATATTTTGAGAGCCGCTGATTTTACCATCCGTGCATATTGACAGCAATTGTATTTTGAAACCACTGTAGTAATGCCGGTTGCCGGGAAACCAAAACAAATAATCAAATTTCTGCACAATTTTTAATTTTTTCTTGAATACGCAGAAGCTTTGTAAGAAATTTATATTTTGTGAGATTTTAACTACAAGAAGCAGACATTGATCTATATTGCGCAGAACATAAATGGTGAGTTTGCCAATGGAAGCAGTGAATAATCTTTGGAATAATTGCTTTTCTTTGATTCCCGCAGGCATTGAATCGTCGTTTATCATTTTTAGCGGAATGGTATCAGGAGGAAGCGGCAATCATACGGACATTTACAATATGCTTCTTTCCAGTCGGAAATGCCATCGAAGTGGTGAGTAGTTTTAGATTATAAGTTAAATGTATGTAAATTATTAGGTCGTTGCCATGTTTGCATTTCTTCTGGTTACGGTTTTACCAGCAGTCCGCCCTGGTAAACCGACATGCATTTCAAGAATTGTCATCAATCCTGGGAAACTAGTATTTTCGAATATCTACGAGGGGGAGGCAAATCATCCCCGAGTCAGTCGAGCTAGGTAGTAGGTACTTAGTACCTAGGTATACCTACTAGGTACCTGTTAGAAGAGTAGGTTCAATTGAATATTTGAATGGAGTCAAGTATCATGGTGGAAAATACCACATGCAGGGCATGTGTCTGGATAAGTAAGAGTTTAACCGGTTACAATATCCAGATCGAAGTTGAGCCACAGTGACTCTAATCGCCCTTGGTAAGGTGCTGTTGTTGTAACGAAGTGTAGCCCTGCCCAACGTGTACCTACTTGTCCTTAGTCTAAAATGTCATCAATATCTCCAAACGGGAGTCCTAGGAAACTAGCTAGGACTACAGGGTTGAATCAGAGGGAAATAGGTGTTAGAAGAGTGGGCTCCGTAGAGCAGGTGAATAGGTGGTGACAGTTTGGGATTCCTGACTTTCTGGTTGGAGTTGATTTATATCAACATAGACTCCTGTTACTTTCGCCTCGCGTTAATGGCCCGACTATCGATGTGACGATTTGATATGACCAGTGGAACCACTTAAATTGAAGAACTATTTTTAATAATGCTCTATTTTAAAATTTGCTTTAAAATCGCTTTATCTTTATATTTATTGAATTTTGCAGATGCCCGCGATTTTGGCTTCGAAACTTACAGCAACGATTTTTTAATATCTCGAAATCACAAATATACCATAAATATGGCCAAAACCCGTTCTGTAGTCCTTGAGCCAATTCGTCACACAAAAGACTTATACTTTTCCTGCTGGGATCGCTATATTTACAACTCCGTATTTATAATCCGATTCTCTTCGCTTTTGGCATGTTCGCTTGAGACTCGGTAGGTGGCGCTGGATTCGAGACATAACAAGTTTCACAGACCAAGTCCGGGACATCTACTAGTTTTATATGTATACATATCGTCGCTTCCAACGAAACTAGTACGGTTCAGTTTGCGTGGAAGACGGTTCTTTGTTTACGTGGAAGACTAGCAAGACTATCACGCTTCAGTTCTCTGCGTTGAAAACTAACACACTTCGTTCTCTGTCTGGAAGACTAACACTCTTCAGTTCTCTGCATGGAAGACTAACACGGTTCAGTTCTATGTCAACTATGCTAGTTTTCCACGCAGAGAACTGAAGCGTCTTATAGAAAACGAAATTACGATTTGACCGCTACTGTCACCGATAAATAAACAAAAATAGCAAGAATTACTACCAACATTACGATTTTACCGCTAACTTCGTAACTTCGGGATAAGGATTGGCTCTGAAGATTGAGATAGTCGGGCTTGATTGGGAAGCAATACCATGGTTTATGTACTCGTTCTGGGTAAATAGAAAACTTCGGTTTTTGTTCCCCGGATAGTAGTTACGTAGCCAATTGTGGAACTTTCTTGCTAAAATTTTTAAAGTTATATATATTTTTTTAAATGTATATTCTTTTTAAATTATAACGATTATCAATTACGTACAAGGCAATTGGTCGGCCGATCCTGAACTATGCGTCGCCGATATGGTCGCCGGGGCTTGCAGACGTTCACTGGAGTCAGCTTCAGGCCTGTCAAAACACCGCGCTCAGAACCGCTACGGGGTGCGTCCTTATGTCACCAATATCTCATATACATAATGAGGTGGAAATGCTTCCAGTTAGGGAGCATAATGAAATGCTAAACAAGCAGTACCTACTGAACTGCTGTAAACCACAGCATCCCGGTAGACAACTGCTTGAACTTATTCCGCCTCCTAGGACCATAAGGTCGCATCTACGTAAACATTTTGATGAGATCCGTCACTATATAACAACGCCGTTTGATCTACAGGTGCACAAACAGGCTTTGGGGCATATCCATACAACGTCTGTTGGCCATTACTCTGCGCTCTGTCCGCTAAACAATGTCTTACATGCCGCAACACCTGGCATTTCTGAAGAGGAGCGTCATCTTCCTCGAGAGACAAGGGTCACTCTGGCTCAATTACGCTCTGGATATTGTAGTAGGTTAAATTCCTACATATCTAGACTGAACCCTGATGTGCCGAATGTATGTCCGGCATGCGGCTCGTCCCCCCACAATACCAATCACTTATTTTCTTGCTCATTTGAGCCCACTCTTCTAACACCCATCTCTCTTTGGTCCAATCCTATTGAAACTGCTAGTTTCCTTGGACTCCCGTTAGAAGATATTGATGACAATTAGGTTAAGGAAAAATACGCGTTGGGCAGGACTACACATCGTTACAACAACAACAACAACAACAACCGCTACTGGACACTAGATGTCACCAAAAAATAAACAATCCTCAGCGACATCTAGTTTTAAACCACAAGAAATACAACCAAAACACTACATAGATGACGCCGATTAATAATCTTCAATTTTGTGTGTGTCAGGGTAAAATTTGAATCTGATTAAAGAAGATTTATTGGAGATAATCTCCGTGTGTGTATCCATAGCATCAGTCTTCCATGCATAGAGCTGAAGCCTGTTAGTTTTGCACGCAAAGAGCGAACCATGCTAGTCTTCCACACAAACAACGAACCGTGCTAGTCTTCGTTGGGAGCGACGATATATAGATAGGTTGTTTTTGAAAGTCATTCCAAAATGAGGCTTCCTTGTACCAATTATATGAAAGGACGATATTAAAAGATAGGAAATAGATTTGTTGATTCACATAAAAAGTTTGTACTATCACAATGTGTATGTTTGTATGAATGTATGTGTGTATATTAATTCTAGTATGACCTACAACATAAAAGGACATTCCTTCGGCGCACTAAAATGCCTGAACTATCGGAACGTGATTTTTTTATTGGTTCAAAAATCAACATTTTTGGAAGACAATTTGATATTGTTGATTATGCTGATGAAATAACCAAGAATTTACTCGATAAATATCGTAAAAAGTATGCAAATGTTAGCTTAAAAAATGTACTAAAAATATTTATTTGAAAAATTTATCGCATTTACGTCTTAGAACTTTCCTGCTACTGAAACATCATTGCATTAATCATTTGGGCACTGTACTCTGTGCACTAATTGATAGCAACTTTAGTATAAATAGAGGCCTCATGGTACAATTTACGCCCGAACAAGTGAAAGAGTTTTTAAAAAATAAGCACGGCATCGAGGCTTCGTAAGTAGGCAGACACAATTTTCATGCATACTTCTAGTTATAAGATTAAAACGATTTTCATTCTTTAGGAGCATACTAATGAGTCAATTGATTGGTGGACCTTCTATTGGTTTTGAAGTTATCGCAGACAATGCTGTACATAAAATAAAATTATGCAAAGAACAAAATAAGGAATGTTTGAATGAAAATATGACAGCGCCACTTATTTCCTTATTTGAACGGGAAGACATTCGAGTTGGCGTTTATTGTCCACAAGATGAAGAGGAAGCTGAGCAAGTAAGTAAAAACTGTAATGCATACATATGTAAGTGTTGCATATACTGAAAATTATTTCTATTATTTCATTAGGATCTCAATTTCTTTTTCAATTCGAAAAGTGGATTGCAAACAACATTACAACTTAAAAACTCAACATTAAGCATTATAAAGCCACATTGCATTAAAGAAGGTGAGTATAGGCGATATAACACATATCGACAGCTGAGTTAAAGTTTACCCAATTTAGAAATATCGACCCTATTTCGCCGGATTATCGTAAGAGGCAAAAAACAAATTTTACAAATTTTGCATCTAAAAGTAAATTTCAAAAAACATGTTGTTTCAGAATTAATTTCAAAAATACCTATCTGCAAGAAAGTTCAATTCATTTTCAGCTGAATCTAATGTTGAAAAAGGCCTTCTTGAAAAAATGTTGAGATAGGGGTGAATTCCCCCTCAGTTGCCGATATGGAGCATCGAAAAAGCTATAAATTTTTTAATCTTACTATAAGAAACTTAGTGCCTGTTGTTGTCGTTGTTGTTGTTGTTGTTGTTGTTGTTGTAACCTGGTTTAGCCCTGCCTAAATGTCAGACAGGGTCACCCAGGGTGCACCAACGGGGAAGCGACCTACTCTTACGCCCCTATAGCGAACGATAACCCACCCGAACGGTTCGTGTCTTGACGTTTCGTAAAGTAGTCACATTCTAATAAGAAACTAAATGGACTATGAGTACGCCTCATCATTTTTCTCTTTAGTTTTTCTAATATTTTTCTTAAAATTTGTCTCTCCGTACTAAAAAAATGTTGGTACACCTTTTGGTACGGGGGGAACTGCTCCCGATATAGCACCTTGTGAGACTATCTCGACTGCCTCTTACGACGGGCATACCGTCGCGTATATCCATCTTCTAAGCTCTTAAAACGATACATCTACTATTCTCACCCTCTCCTTTACTACCGCTTCATCTATGGATATCGTCTCTCTGTTTTACCTCTCATTCTCTTTCTACACTTTTCTCCTTCTACCACTTTTTTTCAAGCTACGAAACCGATTAAAATAACGTTCCGGTTTCGGGGTTTTAACACGATTCTGTGTCGGTTCCGGTTTCGTTCTTAAAAATTTATTTCGGTTTCGGTTAAGGGTTCGTTCCGGTTTCGGTTTCCAAGTAAAAACACGAACGCAAAAAAATGTTTACCACTACAAAACTTAGTATGTAGTTGCAAAATACATAGGTCTGAATAACATTTTTCCAATATACATAATAACACTATACGACAAGATCCATTTTTTTTGGTATAGGACTAAATTAACTTTTTTGAAGAGATTAAGAGATAAGTAAAAAAATCGCATTCCCTGTTTTTCGAAGTTAGCCTCCAAAACTTAGTTACATGCTTTCGAAGTTCGAAGTTGGACCCTTCGAAGATTTGGTTTTCTAACTGTTTTGTTTAATAAATTTAAAAAGTTCAAATGTGAGCGTGGCCTTCTGCAAAATAAATTCAAAAAAATTTACTCCTTTTTCTATTAGAAAATTATTAGAATGGAAACTAACTGAAATAAATCGTCAAAATATCTGAGGCGGGCTAAATTACCTCTTTCGGACGTTGATACTGAGGTCAAAACGTGTATTTTGTAACATTGCTCGACAATCTTACATGAAAGCTATTCAGGGTACGCTTTGGTAAAAAAATAGATTCCCACAAAAAAAGGCATAAAAAAACGATTGGAACCGGTTCCGGCTTTTGAAACGGTTTCGGTTTCGATCTTTTTCAGATCAACGTTTACGGTTTCGGGTTTGAAAAACGGTTTCAGTCCTTTCTACCTCTTTCTTTCTCTTTCTACCTCTATCTCCCTTTAAATCGTCCTCTCTAGCTCTCTTTTTATGTTTTTCTCCCCCCTCATCCTCTTTCCTCTCTTTATTCTTTTTTAGTTATCAGTTTTTCCCTCTCCGTGTCTTTTTGTTTTTCTCTTCAGCTCATCCTCTGTCTCTTCCTCCCTCTCTCTTTCCACTTCTACCACTCTGTCTCTATATTATTTTTTCTCTCTCTCTATCTCTTTGTATCCCTATATTTCTCTCCCCTCTCTTTATTTCTCCCTTTCCTCTTTCGTTTCTCGCTCTCCGTATCCATATATCTTCCTTTTCACTTTAATGTTTCAAAAATGTTTAACACTTCATTTTATTTTCCGATATCTGCAGGTAATTTAGGTCGTATAATATCAGAGATAACAAGCAATGGCTTCAAAATTACCGGACTACGAATGAATTTAATGGAGCGGGTGAATTGTGAGGAGTTCTTCGAAGTTTATCGTGGCATATTGCCCGAATATATTGTAAGTAGAATTATAAACAAATTAATTAGTTGTTTAATTCCAACACATCTTTTACAGCCAATGGTGGCACAACTTGCAAGCGGTATTAGTATGGCATTGGAAATTGTGGCTACTGATGAAAACAAGAATAGCTATGAGGAGTTTAGACAATTTTGTGGACCTATGGATCCGGTAAGACACTTGAATAATAAAAAACAAATTTTATTATTGTTAATTATTTTACTATAGGAAATCGCGAAAATGCTGCGCCCGCATACGTTACGCGCCAAATTCGGTGTAAGTAAAACATTAAATGCTGTACATTGCACTGATTTGGAAGATGATACAGTTTTGGAATTACAATATATCTTCAAAATTTTAGATTCGTAAATGTTTAGTTATGCATGAGTATTTTATATTTATTTTATATATGTGGAACTACTTATATGTAGTACAAATAAATGATTTAGACTTATATCTATAAATTAATACGTTCACATTAACTAAACTAAATAGTAATCCTGCGACTGCCTGAACTTGCTGCACTCGTACTAGGCTCGTCGTCGTCATATTTTTCTATTAAATGACAGTTTGTTAGCAGCGTATATGCATTGTAATCTTCGGCTTGTTGCTGTAGCATATACTCATAAGCTAGCATTGTAAAAATTATGATACAGATAAGCATTAGAACAGCATAGAAAAAATATTCATAACTCTGAAAATTTAAAACCAAAAAATGCATACGATCAGTGAAATGCTTTCGAATATAAATTTAATTGAAATATTTACCTGTGAAACAAAAAAGTTTAATTTTGTAATAATTACTACAATAAGATTACCAAAAGCGTTGTTAATAAACCACGAAGCTGTAACCACCGATTTCATTGATGCAGGTGCCTGAAAATTATGAAAATTTTATTTTATTTAATTTTATTTTTTATTTTTTTATGAAATCCTTGGTTTTTACTATACCTGTGTAAATGCAAATTTCAAGCCAGGTATCGATAGTAATAGCTCTCCTAGCATTAATAGAAAAAATTGTGGAAATTGCCAAACGATGTTAACAGATCGATAGGGACGATTCTAAAATTGAGATTTGCATTAGGTATATTGGGTATTTTTGGCGATCTTAAAAAAGGGGTTAACAATTTTAGTCCTTTATATTAACCATGAAATGTCTATTTATCATTGCTAGTTAGATATTTTCCAAAGCAATGAAGTAAAAAAATTTAACTGCATACAATTTTGTAGGAAACTAGCAGACTCGGCAAACGCTGTTCTGCCGGAACATTAACTTGTTTGCATTTAAAATATGCGACTCGCCCTCATTTCAGCTTCATATCCCTCTTCCGTTCCCCCTACCTTCATACTTTTCATATGCTTTTGTCTTTTCATCTCTCAAATGCTTTTATCGAGCTGTTACAAAATCTACCTACCAAATGAAACCGTGGCCTTCCCCTTTCGTTTGATACCAATTTTGTGCAAATATTCCAAAGTTATATTCCTGTTATCGATAAATATATCGAAATGAACCAAAATCCAAATGAAAACTGTGGTCTTCGCCTTTCGTTTGATACCAATTTTGTGCGAATATTCCCAAGTTTACCGGAAATCACATTTTGACCGATAACTCTCTTATCGATAAATATATCGAAATGAACCAAAGTCCAAATGAAAGCTGTGGTCTTCCCCTTTAGTTTGATACCAATTTTGTGCGAATATTCCAAAGTTTAACCGAAACCACATTTGACCTATATCTCTGTTATCGATAAATATATCGAAGGCCAAATGAAAGCTGTGGTCTTCCCCTTTCGTTTGATACCAATTTTGTGCGAAAATTCCAAAGTTTACCCGAAACCAAATTTTTACCGATAACTCTGTTATCGATAAATATATCGAAATGAACCAAAGTCCAAATGAAAGCTCTGGTCTTCTTCTTTCGTTTGATTCCAATTTTGTGCGAATATTCATATTCTTAAAGATCGGGGCATTAGTTTAGACGTAAAAGAGTCCCAAACATCCGCAGTCACTCACAAACTTACGTTTTTATATATTAGTAAGATAAGATAAGATTAAATTACCCAGAGAAAAGTTCTAAATGAAAATTTTCCGAGTAGTCAGTCTTTAACTTAAGTATGAATCCAAATCCGGTATCAGATTTTAATAGCGGGACGGTGTTCGGCCTTAACCCGAAAAACTGCAAGTTCTTTGATTTCGTTTTTTAAGGCTAGGGCCGAACCGCACCCCGTTAGGAAAACACAAGAAGGCACTATCTTAGAATAAGTTTCAAAAACGCCCTATCTGATTGAAAACTTATTACATTTTCAGCTGAGATAAGCTTTTTTGAAATAATTGTTGAGCTAAGGCGTTAAGGAAGTTCTGGGCTTTTTAGAAATATACTCAGGAATAGGGCTATCTTGAATTTTTCTAACGGGTTACAGTTCGACCATAACCACAAAAAAAAAAATAAAACACAACATGGGCGGTTTTTTGCTCTTTGGGAGTTTAAGGCTGAACCTTGACCTAAGTAGACAGAGTCTCAATCAAAGCACCGAGTTCTCGATACAGTCCCAGGTACCGCTTCATCAAAATAACCACCAACTCAGAAAAAGTTTCAAAAACGCCCTATATAATTAAATATTCATGAAGGCTCATTTACACAGGTCGATTGTCTGGTCGATTTTTTGTCGTTCCACCGTGTAAATACCAATTTGATCGATCTCCACCTTGTATTTGAAGGTGGAAAGCAGTGGAACGACAAAAATCGACCCGTGTAAATCAGTCGTTACGTTCTCAACTGAGACTCTTCTTGAATCAAAACAAGTAGTGTTATTAAAAAATCTTTGAGCTAAGGCCTTCATGAAACAAGTTCTGAGACAATGAAAATATTTTCGAACAGGGTGATCTTGAATTTTCGTAACGGTTTGTTGTGTGGAGTCTCAGTAGACTCTTTTTCAAAAATATCGATAGTGTGGCGAGCTTTTAAAAACTCCTTTAATACTCACATTGATATATTCTTGTAATACTCCAGCACATAAAAATGAAAATGCTGAGCACACTCCACCAATGGTGACACTATGTAAAGGCTTCAGTTCGCTACCGCATACACGACGAATGATCGGTGTACAAATATATTGCCATACAGGAATGAGGATGAAAAGAAAAATAGGTCCGACAGCTTTAGCCTGAAATTTAAAAATAAAATTAGTAGTATCAGAAAAGTTATCACAAAATAGTAATAAGATAGAAAAAGCACCTGCAACGACAAAGAGTGCAATGTTGCAACGAAAATGATGGGTGCAGGCTACAGGGCTACTTTAGAAGCGAATGCGATAGGGTGTTAAATTTTTCGACTGTTTTGACATACCGGTTTTCGAACTATTCGGAAAATAACAGTTCCAAAAAAATCGGGCCAAAAACCGGTCGAAACCGTATTTTCCACAAGCCGTTGGAAATTTAACTTTAATACCTCCTTTATCTCGACTATGACTATGACCCTATAAAATTGTCGTTTAGATGAGAAGTTTTGAAACTCATTCCTAGATGAGGTGTTCTGGGACCAAGTTTTGAAACAGGGCGTTATTGAAAAAAAATTTTAAACAGAATTCTTCAAAAATCTTCTAAGAAAGAATATATTTTAGGGGCCTATTACCGGTTGCGAATCCAACAAAAATATGAGCGACTCACGGACGTTTGTATTACCGATTGCGAGTCGCCCTATAACATTCGCCTCTAACTTAAAAGTTAAGCGAATGTAAAAAATGAAGCGATTACTGTTTGCGACTGGATCCAAACTCATTCGCCGGAAGTGTAAAAATCTGGCGAACAGAATTCGAAGGTGACTAGGAGGAAAATTTGATTTTGTGGTCATATTGGGATCATTTCGGGGTCATTTTGTGGTAATTTCCGGGATATTTTGGTTTTACTTTGTGGTCATTCTATAGATATTTTTGGGTCATTTCATGGCCATATTGGGATCATTTTGGAGTTATTGTGGGGTCATTCTGGGGGTAATTGCGGGGATATTTTGGTGTTATTTTGTGGTCATTTTGGAAATATTTTGTGGTAATTGCGAGAATATTTTGGTGTCATTTTGTGGTAATTTTTCCAATATTTCGGGGCCATTTTGGGGTAATTTCGTGAATATTTTGTGGTCAATTTGGGGTCATTTTGTGTTTATATTGGGATCATTTTGAGGTTGTTCTGTGGTAATTGTGGACCAATTTCGGGGATATTTTGCTGTTATTTTATGGTCATTCTGGAGATAATTTGGGACATTTTTTGGTCATATCGGGACCATTTTGGAGTTATTTTGTGGTCATTTTGTGTTTATATTGGGATCATTTTGGGGTTATTTTGTGGTAGTTTTGGACTAATTTCGGGGATATTTCGCTGTTATTTTATGGTCATTCTGGAGATATTTTTGGGTCATATTGGGATCATTTTGGAGTTATTTTGTGGTCATTTTGGGGGAATTTCGTGGATATTTTGGTGTTATTTTGTAGTCATATTGAAAATATTTTCGGGTCATTTTGGGCGATATTTTGGTGTCATTTCGAAATATTTCGGGGCACTTTTGTCGTCATTTTGGGGTATCATTTCGGGGATAGTTTGGTGTTATTTTATGGTCATTTTGGGGTAACTTTGTGTTTATATTGGGTTACTTTGTGGCAATTTTGGACTTATTTCGGGGATATTTTGGTGTTATTTTGTGGTCATTCTGAAGACATGTTTGGGTAATTTTATGGTCGTAAAGGGATCATTTTAGAGTTATTTTGGGGGTAATGTCAGGGATAGTTTAGTATTATTTTGTAGTCAATTTGGAAATATTTTGGGGTCATATTGGGATCATTTCGCGGTAATTTTGTGGTAATTTCGGAATGCCCTTGATAAGGCATGACCAGTGCCAAAACCACACTGTAAACATAGGCCACACTGGTGGTGCTACGGCCTGGACTCGTTCCACAAGTCCTGCAGGAAACAATTTAATAATGCCAAGAGCCTTGTCACGGAGACTCAATGGCTTTGATATAAAGATAAACTACAAGGCTCTGAGGCTGGCGAAGAGATCTTTATGGAGAAATTTTTGCACTGGGGTCGAAAATGTCGACGATACCGCGAGACTGAGACGAACGCTCCCAATAACTCAAACAGCTAGGTAGGTATAAGTTATTTGCGGAAACGTGACGGATCCTGTACCAGCTCGGAAGGTGAAACCCTGAAGCTGCTCTTGAATACACACTCTCCAGAACTTGCAGGATGCACCCTTAGTACCTGCCTGCCATGAAGGGATGACTGGCGTGCTTTGATACACAACGGCCAAAATGGCCTAGGCGGCTAAGAACCACGAAAGAATGATGATGAACTACAAATTTACCTGATCCGGTTGAATGGTTATCGCATTCGACAACGTCGTATTCATCGTTGAAGCTTGAAATGTCCAACTAGAATCTTGTTGGGCTAGCAAAGCAAAATACACAGGGAGTGGTATGAAGAGTTTTGTAATCTGTAATTAAAGAAATATTTCTATTTATGAAAGAACCTTAGCGAAACTAGTTAATTCCGAACCTTCAAAACTTTGGACACATCGTTGACAAAAGCTTCGTCGTATTTTCCCACTGCGTTCTGTAGCCAATACGCAGGTTGTTGATTTTTACTTCTTTTACTCCATTTCACTGCCAAAGCATGTTTTATACAACCATAAAATTTCACCAGAATATTTTCATCGGCGAGCCTTTCCGGTTTGTAATAAAATTTTCCAAGCGAAAAAATTACTGTAACGGAAAAATATAAAAATAATCAATGTATAGGAAAACAAACCAAACTCAACTTACGCCAAGATATCGCAAATGAAGCACCCAGCGTACCAAAAACCGCCGGATAACAGTCAGTTTTGCCAAAGCACTGTGTTTTAGCGCGTTCGAAGGGTGGTAAAATTTTACTAATTAATATACCAAAATAATACACAATATAATAAAAAGAAAAATATTCAGCTAGGCATTTGGCTTGTTCGGGTATTTTAAATTGCTGCGCTCCTAATGAGGTTATGCAGGCGCGTATGGAACCATTACCAGTGGCGATAAGTAACAAAGATAGTGACACTAGAATACTGTAAAAGAAAATTTATTAGAAATCGATGGCTGAGTGAACGATCACCCTATTTCAAAATAGAAGTCTTTATATTAAAAAATTTGGAGCCAAATTAACATAAGCGACACGGAAATCGATTTTCACTTTTGATGTACTGCGGTAGTTTACAACAGAAGTACCGTTACAAAGTTAATATTAAAATAATCATCCATAACCAGAGCCAACTATGGTATCGAGTACCGAAGCTTTTAAAAAATCGCGGTATTTTGGGATTTTAAAATGTCAATTCTGGGGACCTGGGAGTTTTCGGGAATATCTCAGATATCGTCCAAAAGGTAGGAAGAGTTATCAAAATACGCGTTTTGGCCTCGGTATGCCCAATCCGAAAGTGACGACTTGATATTCTATTTATGTCAAGAAACTTTTCAAATCAGAAAGGTGCTCTCAACGCCCCAATTTTGAGAGAGGCTCGGTAATTTTTTTTGCCAGCAACCTACTTTGGGCTGAGTAGGCAATTGAGAAGTAAAGTCCTCTCTCGACGAACAAAAACAACACTCTATAAGTCACTTATCGTACCCGTCCGGCTAAATGGTGCAGAAGCACGGACACTGACAAAATCTGATGAGGCGGCTTTGGCAGTATTCGAGAAAAAAATTCTTCAAAAGATTTTCGATCCCTAAGTTGGCGACGGCGAGTATCGAAACGGATATAATGATGAGCTGTATGAGCTTTACGCAGACGTCGACATAGTTCAGCGAATTAAAACCCAGCGGCTCCACTGGCTAGGACACTTGGTGCGAATGAACGATGACGCTCCGGCCCAGAAGATATTCCTATCGGTGGAAGTAGAGGAAGAGGGAGACCACCACTCCGATAGCAGGACCAAGTGGAGGCAGATCTGAAAACACGCGATGTCTCCAATTGGCGCCAGTTAGCTCAACAAAGAACCGACTGGCGTAACATGCTGGACGACCAAAATCGCCCAGGCGTTAAAATACTTTTCAGTAAGTAAGTATTTAACCTTTCATTGAAACAAAAACTCTAATTATCGATTTCGGATTATTGATACCTCTCCCGACATATTGTGATTTCAATGACAAAAATGCTTTAACTATTCAAATCCCGGTATTTGGGAATTTCCCGGAATCCCGAAAGCCCTGGATTTTAATAAATATAATCGCGGCGACCGCCGTGGTGTAGCGATAGTGTGTTCGGCCTACTACACCAAGTCGTCGGGTATCGATACCCGGTAAAAGCAAAATCAAAAATTATTTTGAAACGTGCTCGCCCCTCGGCAGTAGTTTGGAAAACTCTCTGGGTATATTTCTGCCGTGAGAAGCTTCTCAGCAAAAACTCGTTTGCTTTGCAAATGCTGTTCGAAGTTGGCAAAAAACTGTAGGTCCCGCCAACTTGTAGGGAAAAAATAAAAAAGCAGCACACCGAAAGTTGAAAGAGAAGCTCGGCAAGAATCTCATACCCGTTGGTATATCGCCGCCATTAAGTAAGTTAATTTAATCCCGGGACTTCGAGATGAAAAATAACGTAGGGTGCATGGTATTCGGAATCGGGATTCCCCGGGCTCTATGCCTTAGATTTAGCCGACCTTATGGAAATCAATGTAATCGATTAATGGTGCTTTACCATTACATACATTGATTTCAAAAGGGTTTTTTGGATCAGATGATTTATGTATGTGGTTATGTTAAGGTTAGCATTATGGAAGATTAATTTAAGATTTACAGCGAAGAGAATCTCAAATTTTCCTAAAACAAAAGATTCTCTTTACGACACTTGGTCTAGTACCCCGTTTCTGTAAAAAAATTCTAGATTTTAATGTCGTCAAAGTCGACTCGATTCAAAATTGAAAAAATAATAATTTTTGACACCACCTCTAAAGCAAGTGAGCAAATATATCGACGAAAGTGAGGTTTTTTTACAGAAACAAAAAAAATGATTGTAACGTCACCATGACGTCCAATCGACTACTTCAGTCGAGACGATCGATCGAATTGAGTTACAGAAACGGGGTACAGATAGGACATTTTAAAACTCATTCTAAAATAGGGCGTTTTTGAAATAAAAAAATGCTTCGAAATCAATATTTATTCCTTAAACTTACGTCAATGATATTCCCACATTGAGCAATACTGTCATAATCAAAGTTGTCCAACCAACCGCATATAAAATGCAGAAATATGAAATGGTACGCACATTACCAAAATAACTGTCAGCCAATATGGCTCCGAAAATTGGACAAAACTGTCCAAAAAAATTGTAAATGTGTAGCATAATTGTTGAAAAACTTTCACTAAAGAAGAGATCATCGCGCAGGTACAGAGCCAAAATAGCTAAAAAGAAACAAATATTATGGTGAATTTAATGTCCAGTTGGTGCAATTTAGCCAATATCAGCCAAATTGTACCCTTAATTTACACAAAAGTACTTACTTCTCATGCCATTTGCTGCGAAGGCCTCAAAAAATTTTGTAGAAAGTACAAAGAACACGGCAATTGGATACTTATATTTAATCGGTGGATATATTGTTGTAAGTCCATATTTCAATGATAGTCTTCTCTCAAACTTTCTTAGATATGTGGCATCATCCGCTATCGTATCATCGTCTGTTAGACCTGAGGTCTCAATCGAGCGAGTTACATCAAAAAGTGCAGGCAGTGCTAAAAGATTATGAAGATTGGAAGTGCAACAAATTTAGACTAAATAGAGAAAGGCGACATATCAGCCACGAAAAAAGACTAACAAGGCTCAATATAAAACTAGAAATATACCTAAAATGTTTGAAAGTTGTCTAAATCGTAAAGTAAGATATAGTTAAACCTTCTGTAATCGATACCACTCAAGAAGATTTTCACGCACTGGCTTTGATGAAGGCAGAGATATCTTAACTACTCGCCGTCCTAGGTAAAAACTTGGGAGTATGGCCAGGATAGGTAGGACAACTTTGAGCTTAAAAATGGGGAAAAATAACAGTTTTTTTGGTTTTTGTTTTATTTTTTTAGAGAACGATGTAAAATACCTTTCGTGTGATACCCATAAGTTATGGGCCATAACCTAAATATGCCGAGCTTTAAAAAGCCTTTATTATTCGGTTGTTTTTTGGGCATTCTCATTAAAAATAGTTGTAAAACAGCTTGAAATATAGCATATTACATATTCTTACCCTATTATAGAAAGGTCCTAACACATATTTTCTTAGCTCGAAAAAACTGAATGTAAAGTAAACCATAGCAACGATGGCTTGTTCGAAAACACAAATATCAATGTCTGTAATATTTAACTACGATATAGTATAGTACTAAAGTTTTATTGAAGTTCATTCAAAAGTTATTAATAAAAATCAATCCGCAACTTGATTTAAAATAAAAAAATGAGTTAGGGCCTTTCTATTTAGTGTAACGATATCGCCGGTTCCAAAGTATACAGAAGTATTTCAAAATTTAAATTGTTTTTGAAACGGCATTCAAAATTTCATTTTTACAATGGAGTTCCATGAAAAAATAAAAGTTTGAAATGTTGTTTTCCCAAAAATTTTAAAAAGTAAATACATCTTTATACTTTTCACATATAGTGAAAAGTTCACTCCATACTTCAAGTCGTTTTCAAGATAACAGCGGATACGCAAACAAATTAAGATTAGGTGGCAACGCTAACCCTTCAAATAAACTTTTCCTTTGAAGTACAAGTCGGCGGCTCCGTGGTGTAGCGGTTAAGTGTTCGGCCTTCTACACCAAGTCGTGGCGGTTCGATGCCCGGCAAAAGTAACACCAAAAATTATTTAGAAAAAGACTTTTTCTAAAACGGGGTCGCCCCTTGGCAGTAGTTTGGCAAACTCTCCGGGTGTATTTCTGCCATGAGAAGCTTCTCAGCAAAAAATTCATTTGCTTTGCAAGTGCCGTTCGGAGTCGGCAAAAAACTGTAGGTCCCGCCAACTTGTAGGAAAAACTCAAAAAGCAACACACCACAAGTTGGAAGGAGAAGCTCGGCTAAAAATCTCGTTAGAGGTTATGATAACCTGTTGGTATATCGCCGCCATTAGTTTTGAAGTACAACATATGAGTGGCTCGGTGCCATCCTTGCCTAACCCCCAATTTAGTAATTTCCTAATAATTAGTGACAAAGTTAATAGGTAATTAAAAATTAAACAGCCTAAGGCTAGAAATGTCTAACCCTCACAATCTTTATTATGGAAAAAACAATATTTAAAGAATGAGAATAATTTGGAGTATTTCTAAGTAGTATAGCATAATAACTCCATATAAAATATTTCGAGGGTTAGGTAAGGATGGCACTGAGCCACTCATATAATACCTTTCCTTTCCTTTTCTTTCCTTTAATTACAAATCATGCCCTTTCCTTTCCTTTTCTTTCCTGGCATTTCCTTTCCCCTTCCTCTTCCACATTTTGCCATCATCTCCTGTCGCTTTTTTTCCTTCTTTTTCTTTCCCTTTCCTCAGCTTACCTTTCGTTTCCTTGTCTTTCCTTTCCTTTCCTTCCCCTTCCTTTCCTTCTTTTCCTTGCCTTTCCCTTCCTTTCGTTGATTAACCTTTCCTTTCCTTTCCTTTCCTTTTCCAGCAAACATAGAATTTAACGTTAGAGAAATTTTTGTCTTGTACATTAGAAACTAGTGCAGTTCGAGTCGGGAAAAATGTTAGAAAACTACACTAGAAATACACACGAAAATTCGACCAATAAAATCTGGTGGTGGTGACTGGAGGGGTTCGTGGAGTCACTAACCCCGTACCCCTATCCTTGAATTTCGGGGACGCTCATGAAAATATACCGCCTATACGTCAGTTTTTTTTTCAATTTCCTTTCCATCGGTGCATATTTCATTCACATCGGTCAAACGGTTCGATCACAGGAGGTTCCTAAAGTTTTTACATGTCTCCCTGAAAAGTGGGCGGGTGCCACGTCTACTTTTAAAAATTTATCAAAAAATAATAGAATGACTAGGGGGTTCATAAATAATAAATAAATATGCAAATATGCAAATTATGTCAATTTAGGTGATTTTCGAAATTTTTGATAGCGAAAGTGGGCATGGTTGGAGGGCGATTTTATCCAATTTCATCAGGTATACTCCCAACGATACTAGTATGGTTTGTGCCAAATCTCATCGTTCTATCGAAATCAGTTTAAAAGAATTTTCTTCAAAAATGCCTATCCTAAAAGTGGGCGGTGCCACGCCCACTGTACTAGTACGCTGGGTATAAAAAATCGTATTTCCGATACGATTTTCTTGAAATTCGGTGATCTCGTAGACCTTTGCCTATATTAATTGCTGAAAGTCTTTTCTCGGTACTTTGATACCCTGTATTAATAATTGCGAGTCTTTTTTTTTATCGGAAAAATGGACTAAAGACCGACCGACCCAAAAAATCTGATCTACGGTGCGATTGGCAGCCTACATTAATCTAGATTAAAATTTGTTGGTTCCAAAGAGTTGGATTGGGATAAGTATATGTAAAAAGATAGGAATGGAGGGGATAGGGATAGGGATACGGATATTGATAGGCTTTTTTGTTTGATACCTATTTAATCAGATTTTTAAACGGTTTATACCGTAACTGGAACTATGTAAGTATGTACATCGTTCATCGGAATTCAGTTTTGCCGCATATCAACACTTACATATGTATTATACTTACTCTCTTCACTAGCGATCTGAGTAGCTCGAAACATCTTCACCTGAGATTTTCGCCCTTTTTCTTTACGCTTTATGCGCGCTTAAAATGTAAGTTTGTCTTATCAGTGACATACATTCATATGTAAATATGTTTTGAAAGTGAGGGCATATGACCGCTTTGATGGGTGGTTGGCCTTTAAATGTGGCTGAAACGTATGTACATATGTATGTGGTGTGCGGTTACGGTTACGATGGCATGTAATTAAAGGCCGCTTCTTGTTATGTATGAAGGTATGTCGCTTAGTGGAGCTGGGTGCATCTAAACAAATATTTTTTTAGCTTATCACAGATCTAGAAACAAACCAAATGACACAATCGTTTAAGTGCAAATAAACAGAAAAATAAATAATAATAAAATTTTGTTTTTTTTTCTGTGTTTTATGTTAAACTTTCGTTTTTATTTCAAACCGGTTTTCTAAATTAAAATAAAAAACGAAGTAAAGATATTTTATTTAGTTTTGCTTGTATTTTTCTCTTATCACGAAAAAGATTACTAATATATGTAATTAAATTTTTTTTTACTCCTTTTTTGTTTTAATAATTTTCTTCCATATTTTCACTATACACTTCAATGGAAGATAAGTTTGTTACTTCTTAAGTTTTATGCACCCACATTCGGTAAAACATAAGCAAAATAACACATCTCTTTTTGCCTTTGAAGCCCTATCTTTTCACATTCACATTCCACAACCAGCTCAAACCGTTTCCAACCGCCCACGAACACGTCTCAATAAATACTGAACAATTCAGAAATAGTATTCCGGCGAAATCATTGTTGATGAGCATCCAGTCGCGAATCCCGAAGCTTTTTGACAGTCCCGGAATTTCGGGATCTTAAGATCACAATCCCGGGGTTCCGGAATTTTTCGGGATTATCCAGATATCATAAAAAATACCGGGATTTGAGTAAATTTTATCCTGGGATTTCGGGACTGCCTGGGCTCGATGCCTTAGCCCCGAAGCAATTTGAAAATACCTCGACTCGGTATGCTATTCCGTAATTTTTGCCCACCGGAAACGATCGGCCAGCTATCGAGGATGGTTTGCTGCCCCTACCCTTCAAACTTTACCTATCATAAAATAAAAGCTAGAAGTTCAAGCTCTTCGCACTCGTCCTTTTTGCCCGAAAATGCGCGTGGCTTTCCTCTTCAATTCTTGGCAGCGTTCTTACACAAATACAATACGGCACTCGGGATTTCGTGCAAAAACACGGGGTGTGATGCTCTATTCGGATCTTATTATTCCTATCTTCGTGGTAAATAAATAACAACTCTCCCAAAGCCGTTGCATGTTGCATTCGTTGCATGACATTGCATTACCATGGGTACATATTTACAATGTGTCTGCTTCTTGTTTATCTCTCTTCTTCTCTTTACTAACAATCAGAAGTCGTTGAATTTAGAATCAAATTTTATGTTCACTCTGTTTTAGTAATCAGACGGTAGTCATTTAGTGAGATACCGGGTACTAAGCCATCGAGTCTCGAAGCTTTTTAGCAATTCCGGGATGTGGGGACTTAAAATTAGCAATCCCGGTGGCCCTGGATTTTTTGGGATTACCAAGATACTGTTACATTTCAACTTTTGCTTTCTTCTCTTTCAGCATTGTATTTGCGTTAGTCGGGTAGTGAGATAACGGTTACTAAGGCATCGAGTCTCGAATCTTTTTAGCAATCCCGAGATTTTGGTACTTGAAATTAGCAACCCCATGGTTTTTTCAGGACTACCTAAGATACTGTTACATTTGAACTTTTGTTTAAAAAGTATCAAGGTGTGAAACCGATTAAAATAACGTTCCGGTTTCGATTCCGATTTCGTCCTTCAAAATTTAGTTCGGTTTCGGTCACGTCTTCGTTCCCGTTTCAGTTTCCAAATAAAAACACGAACACAAACAAATTTTACTACCACAAAACTTAAGTATGCCCAGCAAACCATAAGAGCTCTAAATGAGCGCATATGGGACTCTTTCCTCTGAGCGCTCACATTCATAATGAGTTCATAAACAGTCATAAAGTGCTCGTATAAAGAATATTTTATGCATAGGACTAAGAGCTGAATGAATGAATGACCAGTTTCATAGGAAAAGCCACTCAAATACGAGCACTTTATGACTGTTTATGATTTTTTTATAAACTCATTATGAAAATCGAAAAAATAGCCACCCCTAAGGGTTAAGTTGCGCGCTAATTTTTTACAAGGCTTATTTTCTCATCAATACCTAACTTTTCAGAGGGTAAGACCGAACAAAATTTTTTTTTTTATTTGAATCACCCTAATTTACGAACATACGCATTTAAACATTTCGAATCATGCCGAGTTCTTTGCACCCAATATTCTAATTTGTATGTAAGTATGCTAAAGTCTTATCACATGGTTTTCGGTGGATTTGTCGACCGTTGTTGTGTGTTGCAATGATGAACTCTATGCAAATAAAATAAATGCTTGCTAATAAAAAAGATTTATACTACATCACTAATAGTCCGGTCAAAATAGACATAAAAATAGTGGTTAAATAACAATAATTCCAACAGAGCCAAAGCTTGGTAGAAAGCTTAGGTTTGCCGTTAGAAAGAAAACTCAAGATCCCTTATTTGGAGTGTGCGGGGTTGATGAGTCGTACTTGGTCTCAGCCAGTTCCTCGCTAAAGATCACTATTGAATGTAAATGCCCGGTGGCTGAGTCTTTGTTCACTAAGGTACTTTATTTTAAACAATTCCTTTAGTACAGGGGTGGGGCGTATGATTAACATAAGAAGCAGTTCTAATTGTGGCTGGAACTAGTAACCGAATGTTGCAACAGTACTTCGCCCTGCCTTGTCGGAAGAGCCACTTATAAAAAGTTACGTGACGGACCATACGGGTTGTTGTTGTAGCGAGGTGTAGCCCTGCCTAAATGTCAGACAGGGTCACCCTGAGTGTATTGCTCTTGGCCGGGTCGATATAAGAAAACGGTCCGGATCGTTTCGGCACAAGTACTAGTACCGTTCTCGTAGAACCGGCAATACAAGAAACTAGCCGTGTAGGCCATGTAGGTCATTTAGCGTTACCCAGGGTGCACCAACGGGGAGGTGACCTACTCTTACACCTCTTGTACTAATGTTGACCATACATTGCCGGATATGAATCCGCTACGTTTCGGTGAATAGCACCTTGTGGTACTAGCCCGAATGTCTTGGGAACGATTTCGTTGACCCCGATGCTGGGGTCGAAGTGGATTTTAGTCGCCTCTTACAGCAGGCAGGCCTACCTCGGGCATAGCCTAAATCCCGAACCCGTAGGGGTTATGGATATGTTTACTCCAGCTTAGCTTCTTTTTCAAAGAATGGACATTAGGGTGATTCAATACATACAAAAAATGTATACTTTTTTATGTGGGTTCTATCCTCAGAAAAGTTATTGGGCGTGGTCGACTGGCGATTTTACATTTTTAGTCTCCACAACAATGACATGTCTGTCAAGTAGCATCATAATATCGTTAAGGGTTTTAAGAAGTAGAAAATTTCAAATGTGTTCAATACAATGGGTTAATGTATTTTTCAAGCCGGGTATAGTGTAGTGATGATAATAATAAAATAAGAATGCATACGCGGTCTGATTACAAGTCACGAGGTTGCTGATAAAGTATTTTAATAATTTTTTTCCCATATAATCAGTGCACTTATTCACTTTCAACTGATGCTGTTTGCTAGCCGACAATTTATTGCTCATCGTTGCGTCTGTCGATTAGGCGCATAAAAATATTACAACAGTCAGTTAAATTTTTATTTTAATTTTATTACCACATAAATATGTATCATTAAACAAAAGTACATAGTACATACATAGGTATACATAGTTCATGCAGAATTTATTGGCTAAACAAGAACAGTTTTTCTATTTTTATTTTTAAACTGAAGCAAACAAGTTTTAAACGAAATATGCTAGTGTAATTTAATTTTTAATGAATTTCGGATGGAGAAACAATAAAACAGATGTAATTCGGTAGTTTGGTTTTATGGTAGTTAAGCGTAGCTGTAAGGGTGCTTAAACCTAATACAACTGTCTCATGTCTATTCTGTGTCCTTTCTTTTTTGTTTTTGTAACCGGCATTTAGAGATCGCAGCTAAACACGTATCTGCTACTATTCTTTCCCTCCAGCCTGATAGTTGTATTATCATCTTTACACTAACTTCTTTGCTTCAAAGAAGCTCTTCAAGTGACGCATCTGCCAGAATCCCATGCAAAGCAACACAAATGTTTGTGCCAACGACCACCATAAAACACGCGAGTTTGTACTTTCGCTTGTGTGACGGAAACGTTCCTCACGATAGCGTTGATAATTTTGTTCTTTGGTAATCTGATCAACTTGGTCGAGTAATTGACGAATACGCAATTGCAATTCTGTTAATTTTTCTTTTTGTGCTACATTTGCATAATCGATCGCATGCTCGCCTACTTGTATATCCAAATGCACCCGCAATTGTGCACCACTGAACCAAGATGAGCTGTTGGAGTACATACAAATTACGTGTTCGCCGGGAATTTGTGAAGTGAAGGATATACGTCCCTCGGTACTGTAAATGCGTGAGAGTATAACCTTGTCATCACTGTCACGTACTTCCACATGCATGCCAATGCCGGGCGATGAAGGCATGAAACCATTGGAGCGTGGATCATATAATTCCACTTTGTAGTTTACTGTGAAGGAAAAACAAATGTTTGTAAACAATAGTAAATATATATAATTACTGGGATGCCCATTAAATCCACTTACCAATAACTGTTGTCTCATCGGGCACCTCCTCTATAAAGCACTTGCGCTCCGTTTCGGCAATATGGAAATACAGTCCAAATGCTGTTTGTAGCAATCCAAATACCAGCACAGCCGTGAATAAACTTTTATTCATGTTTTGCACTTATTTATTTAGCGAAATATTAAGGATATATTCGAGAAAATGCAATTTTGTAAAATCGGCCGACACGTATGCCAATTAGGTGAAAAATTAGACAGCTAATTTGTTTTTGTTATTCATAATTTTCATGCGAGCTGAGTACAGGGCGACTGAGTGCTGTAGAATTATAAAAGTCGCCTATTCATAGCCTATCAAACTTTTCCCGGGTTCCATTGCTATGTAAAAGGAAACTCGTTAACCGAAATTTCCCTGCAGCGAAAGCAACTAGTTGAAAACTACTTTACAACTAGTTGGTGCACCGGGCCCAGCTAGTCAGTGTTCTGCCTTTTTTAAGCAACTGGTATTTTTTAAGTGTTGATGTCCTACGAAGTGTCAATTGTTCAATTTCGACCAGAACATACCAGTCATCTATTAGTCATGATATACTAGAATTATACTAGTTGTAAAATACCAGTTCCATACTAGTTCAGCCTGGACTAGTATGATTTCCATTAAACTAACTAGTCCAAGAAGGTCTAGTATGAAATATACTAGTCCTATACTAGTCCAAAAAGTATTGAACCTATGATTTCAACCAGAATTTTCATGAGTTACCCTTTATTTTATCATTTGACTTTATTTTCATGTTTATTCTTAAGAAGCAGCGACTATTTGTATTTACCCTATCACGAAAAAGCATCTATGAATTATAAGACAAAAAATAAGCAAACGAAACGAAAGATTTCAACCAGAAAAAACTAGTTGTATACTAGTATTGAATAGATATTTCCTGACTAGTATGAGTTCTGCCAGAAAATTCTAGTTGTATACTAGTATGAAATGGATATTTCCTGACTAGTATGAGTTCTGGCAGAAGATTATAGTTGTATACTAGTGTTTTTCTGACTGGTTTGAGGTTTCGCTGCAGTGTTGTGTTCGTTTCATGAAGATGCGAAAAATGCACATTTTTCCCTGTGAAAACGGGTAGCTTTCCGTAATTCGACAGTTGATACTCGTTGTATCGTTTTTTTTAATACGATATCGGATTCCATATAAAAAAATCGTAATTTTGTGCTACGAAAAGCGAAAACGATGATTTTACACTCGTTTATGTTCAATATCGAACCCCAGTTTTGCTCCTTTTTGAAAGCCCTCCCTACTTCGTCGACTTTGATATATAAACCATTGCCTAATGGTGATTTCGTGTCATCAAAAAGATGCGCATTTTTGTTACACTCTTTAATTTTCCGTTTTCTTTTGCAAAATGAAGGTAACACGTCAAACATGAAATCTTTTCGTTTCCTAAAAATGTACACTTCAGGAGTGTGAAAAACTTACACTTTTTACCCTCTGAAGCTTTCACAGGGTAGCTGGTTGCACTAGAAATCAGCTGACGAAAATTTTATTTGACAGATAAAATTGGCGAAATAAATTGGATTTTGTAATAGCAATTAAATTTGGGCGATAAGCAAAACCTACACGAAACGGGTACACTTTTATCACACTTTTACAGTAAGGGGATTCATCAACTCTAAGTTTACGAAATGCGTAAGTGTATACATTTATCAGCTAAGTTAGATGAACGCCCTTGGGAGTGTAATGGGGTGTGGCTGCTGTGCGACCTTGCCCAATCCCGACTCTTGCGTCCTCGTTCGTACACTCTGGGCAACGTGAGCTATCTAGGCTCGCGGCAGAAAGAGAGGGAGCCCCGGTGGGGCCACTCTGACATACTTGGTTTAAGGGCTCACCGAGGCCTTTTGCGCAGTGTCTGTTCACCAGGAGGTACGACTGCAAGCGGGCGTCTGTCTTGAAGCAAGCGGCTCGCTATATAAATGTGTCAATATTTTCCAAAAACCCCAAAACGGGTTGTGCGCTGGGCTTGGGACCCGCCACGTAAAAAACTTAATTCCAATGAAAACTAATGTACCAAAGCCTCGGATGAGAACCCCCTTTAATGTTGACAATCGGGCAAAACGAATAAGGAATAATGATTTGGATATTAGGGCATGTACCGGGAATGTCCGGACCCTTTCAAGCGATGGTACCGCTGCCCGACTGGTTGATGTCCTCGTAGGCGCAAAGGCCGACGTCACCGCCCTGCAGGAAATGCGACGGACGGGGCAAGGAAAGACGACCATCGGTCCTTGTGACGTATACTATAGTGGCCAGGCCCGCGGCAAAGCGCGTGGTGTAGGATTCGTGGTGGGGAAGAGACTTCGCCGCCAAGTATTAGCGTTCACTGCTGTGGACGAGCGTCTCGCTGCGATCCGCATCAAGGCGAGGTTTTTCAACATAACATTTATCTGCGCCTATGCGCCGACTGAGGAGACGGACGATGCAGAGAAGGACTCCTTCTACGATAAACTTGAACATACTTATGATCGCTGCCCCCAGCATGATACCAAAATCGTGTGCCCGGCGACTTTAATGCCAAGGTGGGCAAGGAAGGAGTCTTTGGTCCGACAGTTGGAAAATTCAGTCTCCACGGTATAACATCCCCCAACGGCACTAGGTTGATTGACTTCGCCGCTGCTCGCAATATGGTCATCAGTAGTACCAGGTTCCAGCATAAGCGAATACACCAAGCCACATGGCTGTCCCCTGATAAAAGAACTAGAAACCAGATTGATCATGTCATGATCGACGGCAGACACAGCTCCACCGTTCTGGACGTGCGTACCCTACGTGGTCCCAATATCGACTCGGATCATTATCTTGTTGCAGCCAAGATACGCACACGCCTCTGTGCAGCGAAGAAAGTGCGCACAGTAACGGAAGGTAAGTACGACGGCGGGACTAAGTAAGCAATTGAGAAGTAAAGTCCTCTCTCGACAAACAAAGATCACGCTCTATAAGTCTCTCATCATACCAGTCCTGATGTACGGCTCGGAATCATGGACAGTGTCAAGAGAAGATCAGATGGCCCTTGGAGTATTTGAGGGAAAAGTTCTCCGGAAGATTTATGGTCCTTCCCGTGATTCCAACGGCGAGTATCGAAGGAAATTTAACGATGAGCCTAGGCGGTTAAGCGTTATTATGACGCAAGCCATGGTTAGATGAACGCCCTAGATAAATTTATGTGTACTTGATGTCAAACAAAAACTTTTTAATTCGAAATTCTCATTAAAAAAGTAATTTTCGACCCATTTTCAGCATATTCTTCTCTTTTTGTCCAGTGTGCCTTGAATGCATTAAAAAAATTACATGTCGAACGTCGTCATTGCATTGTATAAATTTACGCACTCTTTTACACACCAAAATCGACGCGGAAGTTTATCAAATTTGTGTAAACTGCGTTCCATACAAATTTTGACAGTTCATTTTACACACTTGTTAAATTTAAACGTTTAACACGCTTTATACAGCTACGTTTACACTGCACCAAATGCGTCACTTTTGGCCAAGTTTTTTCGAGACCGTTCATCCGCAGATTGAATTTGATCACCAAATTAGGTCAAATTAAATTAAATTCATCTAATTTTGAAACAAGCATTCTCGAAATAACTTGTATTTTGTTTCATAATTGCTTTCAAGAAAAATTGATTAGTGTAAAGAGAACGCCAGGGTGTAAGAGTAGGTCGCCTCCTCACTGGTGAACCCTGGGTACCGCTAAATGACCTACATGGCCTACATGGCTAGTTTCTTGTTCTAGGTTCTAGGAGAACGGTACCAGTACTTGTGCTGTACCCGTCGTGCCGAAACGACCCGGGCCGTTTTCTTATATCGACCCGGCCAAGAGCAGTACACTCGGGGTGACCCTGTCTGACATATACGCAGGGCTACACCTCGCTACAACAACAAACGCCAGCAAAGTTGAATGGAGTGCCCGATAATTTCTTACCCCTGAAAAAATAACCTTCAAAAAACTACAATCCGCTCTAAAGTACACCCTGTGCTCAAATAATTTCAAAGGCCTTGGCAATCACGAACTTTCTCATTTTCTGCAATTTGTTGACGTTTACGATTTTTAGGTAAACAAATGTCAGCATTGATTGGTGCACAAAATAAAATTTTACTAATTAAAAAACGGTTTATTTGCATTTTAAGAATATCTGAGCCAAAATGTTGCACTTGATACTGAGTATAGTAACGGCGGTTATATTATCGATTTTGGGTTATATAGTTTTGAAGAAAAGAAATGCCTCCCTAGCTGGTAAGTGTTGAGCACTATTATAAAATATATTTGCATAAACCATCTACATGTTGCGAAATTTCATAGAAAATGCCAAACAACCACAACGTGGGGTGCCAATGCGTGCACAGGAGGGTATTCCAAGGCGAGCACAAATAGCAAGAAACCAACGTAATCGCCTAAGGCAAAACGCTGC
This sequence comes from Campiglossa producta, assembly GCA_964058755.1. Taxonomy (NCBI): domain Eukaryota; kingdom Metazoa; phylum Arthropoda; class Insecta; order Diptera; family Tephritidae; genus Campiglossa; species Campiglossa producta. Next base: position 157,080,510 of record CAXKVI010000001.1, read on the forward strand.
TGCGGTGGCTGCAGCAGATCAAGATGCCGCAGCCAATAGCGCTGGTGCTGCGGCTGATGATGAAGATGAGATATGGCTAGAGGATGAGATCCCAATTGCACCAGCGGTGGAAGAGAAAATTGGTGCCAAAAAGCGTGCTAAAATGGAAGCCAAGGAACAGAAGCGTTTGTTGCGTGAGCAAGAATTAAAACAGCGAGAGGAGCGTAAAGTAAAAGAAGCAAAGGAAGAGGCCGAACGTAAAGAGCAAGAACAACGCGAAACAGAAGCTGAACGCAAAGCTATAGAAGCACTGCGCTTGGCACGCGAAGAACGTGAACGTAAAGAATATGAAGAGTATTTGAAAATGAAGGAAGCTTTCAGTGTCGAAGAAGAGGGATTTGATGAAGCGGAAGATGCAGAAAAAGAGCAACTATTACAGGATTTCATACAATTCATAAAAGACAACAAAGTGGTTGTTTTAGAAGATCTAGCTATGGAGTTTAAATTAAAAACGCAACAAGTGATTGATCGTATACAATTTTTGCAGGCAAATGGTACATTAACGGGCGTGATAGATGATCGTGGCAAATTTATTTATGTATCACAAGAGGAGCTAATGGAAGTGGCAAAGTTTATAAGGCAACGCGGGCGTGTTTCGATAGCCGAGTTAGCTGAAAGTAGCAATAATTTGATACATTTAACAATGCCATCAAGTGCTTAAGCACAGAAAATTAAATAGCAAATTTTATAAGATGTGCCTACATTAGCTTCGTCAGTGAGCTCTTAGAAACTTTAATATACTCCTTTGCAATAACATACACTTTTTTGCTTAATGTTAAATTATAAAAAATATACATAGAAAAGGAACAGTTCTTTCCACTCGAAGTTCACTAATCAGACATGTCTGCGTCATCGTCCATTTCCATATCATCATCATCGTCTTCATCTTCGCTAGTTTCATCAGGATCGGTAGCTTGTGTTTGGCATTTGGGACATTGGCATAAGAAAATGTAATTCTCTTTTAGTATCTGTAAATAAAAAAAATAAGTTAAGTAAAACATATATTTTTAAACAAATATATTTAATTACACCTTTTGTCTAGAATGTCTGCTGCGCTCTAATTGACAATCATCCAAGTAAGAAATGCAAATTTCTTCACCCACTGCTATAGGCGCTACCGCTTTTAGTACAACAATATCGTTGGAGTATGGGAAGGTAGATTGCGCGTTAGGTACACAACTGTGATTAATTTTGCTTTGCAATAGATAGAGACCAGCCCCTTCGGTGTTGAGAAACTCACCAGCAACTACATCAAATGCCATACAATTTGGAACAGATGAGCTTGCTTTGTAGTTTTTGAAAATTTTGTTAAAACTACTTACATTCGCCAACTTTATTGTATAAATCGTCAATATATTCGTCCAACTTCGCCTTGTCGCCATCCGGTAGCGGTAGATCGCTTATCTTTTTAACCCATTCCGCCAACGGACTTGTTGCAATACCCTGACTATTTGTGCCAATCAAACCCATTAGCGTTTTAAATGCATCAACTGTTGTAAACTAACAGCTTTCATTAGTAAAAATATAGTGCTTTAACAAGTTTTTATAGTAATTTACTCACTGCAGCCAATTCTTCATCTGCCATCGCTCTACAGAATGCCGCAAACAGTTGTTCCATTTGTCGTTCAAAATTTTCTCCCAACATTTTGTGGTATATCTGATGTTCGGTATTCACAATCATGGATTGAAATGATTGCAATGATTCGAGAAATTCTTGTTTATTATTACTTTGCTTATACATGGCCATTAAGCGTACAATCAACATGATAGTTCCAGTCTCTGGTGGATAATGCATTTTTCTAAGAAACAAAATTCAATGAGAAAAAACAAATAGCATCATTCACACACAAAACTCACTTCCATATCTCATTCAATACATTTATCGGATGTGTATCGTCTGCGTGAAATGTACCCATGCACGCGACACGATGGTATTTGTTTAATGCTTCCATTCGACAATCCTCCGAACAGTAGCGCACTTTACAACGTGCACATTGCGTAAACTGCTCTAGCCAAGGTTTAGTAGGGTCGTGCTCTAATAGAGGTACTACCAACGCGTTGTTACTTGCTAATCGGCGTACATTTTCTGTAACTGTTTCCAGTGGGCGCATACAATGATCACATGCTGCATAACCATAGGCGGCGTTCCATGAAAACTGACACGACACAAATGGTTCCTCTTCAAAAATTGTATCTCCAATGGCAAACATTTTGGTGGAGATCATCGCACGTCCCTACGGATTATAGGATGTGGATTAGGCTGGAGTTTTAACTATTTTTCATATACATACCTTGCCTGGTATTTCTTTAATTTCGAATGAATACATTGTTTTTTTTTTTTTTTTTTTTTTGGGGTTTGATTTGCTGTGGCTGGGATTAATTCCTCATATGCCAGGTTATATCCAAAAAGTACGGTCAGTTTCAATTATATATCTATTCAACTTGTACGATTTCATTTATATTAGTATTCTTCAAAATGATAAATCGACACCAAAATTTTTGGTTAAATTAATTCCACATGGTTGTGGAGACGAAATCACAATTTTTTCATTTTTCCTAATAAGATCCGTTATTTATATAAAACAGTTATACTTTAACGACAGTATACATTATTGAGACGGTTTCACTTTAACATATTGACACGACGACGTCTAAAAACGAAGTGTGAATACATTGTTTTAAAGTTTTTTGGGAGACTTTTCCAATTTTGTTCTGCTGCCAATAGAAATCCTGTGATTGTTTTGATTTTGGTTGTTTTGAAAGACATGTGCCGCATACAGGGTGACAAAGAGTATGCAATTTTATTTATTTAGAGCTGCCAGCTCACTGTGCCGTATACTTGGCCCTCCACATCGAAACCAGAAGCTTTTTGACCATCCCTTGATTTCGGGGTAAAATTATTAGTTCTTTAACACAGAAACTTTAATTTCAGCTTTCGGATTATTGAAATTGAAACGCTCCTTTTGATACCTCTACAGAAATTTGTATTCGTTGAATAACAAACCACTCAGACTGATCGAGGATAGCCCACTGAAACGCAATTAATTAACTGCCATAGCCCGATACCGTTTTTGAGGGCTCCTGGAACAGACTTGTTCTATTGAGTATCGGTTATTCAAGGTGCACATATGTGAATCGATAAATTTTCATATCTCCGTTATTATCTCTGCCAAAAAGTTTATAAACACAAAATTTCTGTACAATTTTATTAATTTGTGCAAAATAATACCCAAATCTCTGTAAAAACGCTTAACAGTTCAAAGAAGTGGTAAACCGTAACAGCTGCTAACAAAATGAGAGAATCCAAAGAAAAATTGACGGAAAAATGTTACTCCAAGGCCGAAAATAGCGAAAATAATTACTTAAAACTGCAGGAATCACGTTTGATCAAGCATAGCGTTTGGAGCATCTCAGAATTGCTTAATACCGGTCTTAGTTCACAAAGCTTGGGCATTTGCATCAATTTGATAGAGGCGGGAGTACATCCGCAGGCCTTGTCCGAGGTGATTTGCAAAATAAGAGAAAAATTGGACACCGTAAATAGTGGTTCACATAAAGAAAATAATATTCCGTAAATTGAATTATTCATGATCAAATAAATGCTTGTTTATATAGTTTGTATGTTAGATTAATGTGTATTATTATCATTTTTGCAGATGTTGAAGCAGTACTTCGCTCTGCCTAGTTGGAACAGTCCTATATCGAGAATGAAAATGTTAGTCCCAGGAAATGGAAATTGGTGTTAGAAGGGTATATTCTTTTTCAACATTCGGCATGTGTGGACTTACCCTGGATATGTAGGAGCATAACTTATATGCCCACTGAATGGAAGCTGACTAAATATATCACCAACTCTTTGTAGATGTTGCTGAGAGTCTGCCGGTTTCCAGGCAACTAGCGGGATTGTCCACTAGAAAGGTATGGCTTACCAAAAGTAGCCTGAAACCATTCGTTTGAATGACATTGAATCACTACTTTGTCATTCTGGGAAAATGGAGGAGGTGAAAAGGTAGCTCACTACAAAAGCCACTTGATACAATCATAATTTATAACACCAAACTGCGGGTAGCAGAAGAAGACTAAACGACTCGCTCGTTGACTAACCCCCCAGCAGTTTAGGGATTTAGAATATGCCCGAGGTTGGTATCCCGGTCGTAAGAGGCGACTAAAATCCACTTCGCCCCGACTACGGGGTCAACGAAATCGTTTCCAAGGCAGTCGGTCTATGTAGTACCACAAGGTACTAATCACCGGAACGTATCGGATTCATAGCCGGCAAAGGACTGACAACATCCGTACAACCCCGTATGGTCCGCCACGTAACTTTACATGAGTGGCGACTAGGCAGGGCGAAGTACGGCTACAACAACAACAACAACAACAACTCTCCCGTTGAAGACTTAACCACAGCACGGTGTATGTGGCTCTGGAACTTTCAAAAGTTTTTGAAAAATGTCTAGACTCCCTTCCAAACAATAAACAATAACCGGCCATATCACCTAAGGAACGCGTCGATTAGGTAGGGCAATGTATTAACAACAATCGCAAAAGCCGTCATAAAAGCAGTCATAAAAGGCGACTGATTAGACATCGTCCCCGCTTTTCCTAACTTCACATTCCGTTCGCACTCGTACGCCAGGGAAGAAAGTCACATAGTAACAGGTGCCCAGAAATCGAAAGCACGAATGAGCTAAAGAAAAAAAGACTTCATACAAGTCGCCTAAATGCACCAAGAATTGCAAACAAGTCAAGCAGCAGAGGAAGGAAATAAATTTTTACAATCGCCTGAATGTATGCAACTGTGGCAAGGTTTGTCGATTGTTATGTAGAAAAAAATGCTATTTTGACAGGTGATCAGAAATGGCAAGTAAGCAGGCCGCAACGGAAGGAAATACCCTTTTACAAGTCGCCTGAATGTATGCAACTGTTTCATATTTGGCCAAGCCTTTCTGCAAAGCAAGGTTTGACGTTTGCTGGGTGAAAAAAAATTAAATTATTTCAACAGGTGATCAGAAAGCGATAGCAAGATCATAGCTTTATATAAGTCGCCTAAATGTATGCAAATATTTTAGATTTGACCAAACTCTGCAAGACATTGCTGATGCAGGAGGCATCAGATTTTTCATATTGCTAGTACAAATCTGATGGCAAATTCGTTCTACGCCCTGATAGTCCTTCAGGGGATAGCTCATATGCTAATAAATTAGTCGAAATAAAAGTGCATGTATTCCATAGTTATGTATATCTTTTATTAAAAGTTTAAATTATTTTGTTTTTGTTATTAAAACTACTAATTTCTTATTACATATAAGCTATAATTTTGAAATTGACCGTAAAACCAAATAAATAAATTTATTGTAGCATAGTGGCTCGCTGCTGCAATTGTTTAAGAAAGCAAAGAAAAATTCAATTTGTATGCTCGCCACTGTATTTGCCTATGCATATGCATATGCTATGTAAAATCGGCCTTTATTAGTTTACTTTCCTTTTGCGCTTTTTGTTTGTTGCTTAATTTTAACGAAACAATTACAAGCAGAGTGTATGCTTGAGTCTCTCTTGTTTTAAAAAGAGATGTTTTATGCATTTACATAATTAGGTTTTTGTAGATTTTTAAAGAAACTTCATTAATACAATAGTACAAGCTTTTTTTTTTTGTTTTGGTTTGCTTATTTGTTTAAATTTAAGTTTTTAATATGTATATTTTTTAAGTTTTATTTTATTTACAAAGCTATATTTTGTTTGCTTTAGTTTTTTTTACTTATTTTTTGAGAATTTGTAAAGCCCTTTTCCATTTGTTTGTTTTGTTTACTTCTGTTTACCACTTGCATTTTTTCGTTGTTTCAAAAGCCTTGTTTTTTTACATACAAATACGAAAACGTCTAATTGTCAGTGGCGATTTTTTTTAGTTGGTTCCATACAGTTTTGTTTTGTTTTCTTTTTTTACATAAAATTTAAAACTACTAAATTGCTAAATTCTATAAAACGAAAATTAATAGTATTCGTTTTTGTTTTTTATTTTTATTTATTTTCAATTTATTATTTTAAGGCTTTGAAGCATATTTAGCAACAATTAAGTTTTTCTCTTCATAATTTTTTTCTCGTTATTTGCTGACTAAAAAAAAACGCATACTTAAAATATATACTTTTGTATTTATGTATGTATGTTTGCAGTTATATGCGTGTGTTTGTGTGTAAATGTAGGTATGTATGTATGTGTAGCTCAAAACACGCCCTGCAGCGAACGCCAACTAGTCAGTAAACATACCAGTGTTTACAACAATCATTTTCGGACTGTTACCGAAATAGTCCGAAAAGTACTAAATTTGGAGCCGCAAGTTAAAAGTTGAAGCTTTAAGCTTTTTAAAACTTTTTACATAGTGCGATTATCGTATCTGCAAAACTTATGACAGCCTTTTGAAAAGTTGATAAATTTCAAGTATAGTTCAAAATTTAGTCTTTTTCAAAAGGCTGTAGTTAGTTTCATAGTTATGATAATCGCACTATGTAGAAGGTGTTGGAAAGTGCAAAGTTTTAACTTTAAGAATATGTAAAGGATTCTTCCAAAAAACTTTAAAAATTATCAAAACAAAATTACTTTGAAAAAAAAAAAATAAAAATAAAAATAAAAAAATAACATGTCTAGAAAATTAAACAAAAATAGTAACCTTCAAGGGTAAAGTTACAGCGTTATTTTTTGCGAGACTTATTTTCTTATCAATTACTAACTTGTAGTGGTAGGACCAAAAAAATATATATTTATTTGAATCTCCCTAATGTCCATTTGTGAAAATTCCGAATAAAGCTTTTTATTTAAATTTTTCGGCATTAGGCCTCGGCTCTGTAACCTTGCCCATGTGAGTCACGCGTGAACTACAATTGTTTGGTTTAGCTTGAGACTGGCATACTTCTATACGACATCTGACAATAAACACTTCGTAGGACTAGTTGGCTGACTAGTTTGCTGACTAGTTGGGCTTGGGCCACATACTAGTTTTGAAACAGTTTTCACTAGTCGCTTTGACTGCAGAGATATTATTTATGTATGCATGTATGTATCTATATGTTTTTATATTTATTAAAAAAAAATTTATTCACTAACAAGCGCCATTTCGCGCGCCGTCCTCGTTGTCATACCGCCCAACGCTGTCGCTGCTGATGCCGCCGTTTCCAATTCTCTATCATCATCATCATCATCTGCCGCACTCGACGATTTCTTGCTATTCACAAATTGTCCAGTAACAACATCATCATCATTATCACCTGCATCCGCATCATCATCATCATTGGCATCATTCGATACAGGATCTTCTTCCGCCTCAGCGGCAAAGGACACTTCAGCGTTATTGTTATCACTATTTTGCTTTTGTTGTGTTGTTGTGGTGGTCGCCGTTGACGATGCCTCATCACCACTCGAATCTGCATTGTTGTTGCTTGTTGTCGTTGAGGCGGGTTCTGCAACAGTTGGCGGCACTGTTGTTGTCGCTGCCGCTACAACTGGTTCTTCTTCGGGTATATCTTCTATAATACTACGACTACCGGATGATTTTGTATCGGCATCTTCATCATCGGACGATTTACGTCGTAATATGGGATCAGAGGCGCGTAATGAATTCTCAGATGCGCCTAAACCTTCGCCACTGGGGCGTAACACCAGGTACAAGAGTATATCGGATAGTGATATAATGCCAATCACTTTTTGATTTTCGTCGACAACAACAAGTCGATGCACTTCGGCACGCACGATACGTTCCATAATTGTGTAGAGTGTTTCGTCTAGACGGCACTTGTGCACGCCCTCAAACCATTCGTTGCGGTGCTCGTTGGCTTTGCGTAACGAGACATCTAAATCGTTGTAGGTCTTCTCGGCGGCTAAGTTCTGAAAGGGAAATAGAAAGTTCGTGTTGAGTGGAATTTTTCAAATAAAAAAAAAAATGAATTAAAATAAAAATTAGGGTGGGTTGACAAATAATTACAAAATTTTTATTAGAATTTTTGAATAGATTTAACGTTTTTAACCCCGTAAACCACCTTAAGTGGCAACACCCATGTACATATATAATCTTAGAATGAATCAAATTGTCTATTCGCAAAATTTTATCCAAATCGGGCAAGCAGTTCCCGAGATATACAAACAAATCAATAAATTGCGGTTAGTTGGCAACCCTAAGTTGCAACCCTGCTTCAAATTATCATATTTGGAATACGCACGAAAATACCTTTCATTTGATACCAATATTGGCATATCTAGGTCTATATTAAAAAAAATGTGATAGCTGGCAACCCTGTAAACCGCAATAAGTGGCAACACCCATGAATTCTGCTCGGCCTAACTATTATAGTTTGTGCAATGTTAGCTAGATCCTAGAATCGTGGGGAAAATCGCCTACGCCTGAAAGTCGGCTACAATTTCTATTTCCGTTGCCTCATCAGCCATTTTCTCAAATTTTACTCTCAATCAAAACTTCATATCGTCGCCTAAGAAGTTAACTTCAAAAAACTTTAGATACTTACAATCACATCAAATTTCGCATATATATCAACTAGCCGTCCTTCAGCATCGACTAGCGGTAAAGCTGATACTCGTCGCTCCACAAATTTCTTCAATGCCATTATAATGCTTGTATGCTCATCCGCAGTCTCTATGTTATCGTATGTGCCGATCTTTAAATCACGAAGAGTTTTCTGCATATACGAGGGCTTTGGTAATTCGTTAATCTGAAAAAAATTGCAAAAAATTATTAAATCAAATAATTCGATTTTTATTCTTAGAAGTTCAGGTATGAAGATAGGATTCTTTTCAATACTAGTAATCGCGTTAATAGAAGTTATACATTTTTAACTCGTGGTAGCTCTTTTATTGTCTTGTCCGAGAAATTATACTATCCCCTCCTATCACCTTTTACTTCTTACTTCATCAAAGCTTGGTTTGCCCATGATGCCGCTTGCGATGGGCTTTTAACTCCACGTCCGATCTCTGGCGTTTGAAAGGGTTTCCGTTTACCCTCTTTGGCACATTAGTGCTTTGGAAATCCGGTATCAGAGATTTCGCTAACTCCACCGACTTCCTGGAATTCGGTGACAGCGTTTCCTGCGGAACTCGCTCATTTTTCTTCAGGATCCTTGCGGCCAATGGTTTTTCCAAGTACGCAGAGCGGAGGCGAGATGTCTCCTGGGAGTCCAGACCCGTAGTTGCCATCGCGGTCGCTCCCTTTGCCGAAAGCTCAGTTGCAGCCTCTTTCTACTTTGGATCTCCGAGGCCAGGTCGTGAGACCACTACCCCGGACGTTAAGAGATTGGTTTTCATATCGGCGATTGATGGAAGTTTAGCATCCGCGATTGTCCGCTTTGCTGCCTAGACAGCCGCACTGATGCTGGCTCCCATCAACTCATTCTTACTTGATAGAAATTTGGTTGACTGACTCGGGGTTTTTGTAACGAAGCGTAGCCTGCTTAAACGCGTACTTTTCCTTAATCTAAATTGTCATCAATATCCTCTATCGGGAGTCCTAGGAAGTTTCAACAGGATTGGACCAGAGGGAAATGGGTGTTAGAGGAGTAGGCTCTGAAGAGCAGGTGAATAGGCGGTTGGTACTATGAGGAGACGAGCCGCATGCCGGACATTCATTCGACTCGTCGGTGTTCAGTCTCGATAAGTAGTTGTCATACTGCTGTTGGTCCCCTCGTTAATTTTGGTGTGGAGGCTGTCCTCCGACGGTGTTTTTTCGCTAGCTCCAGCATAGCTCTCCTCTGCTGAGGAGTGAACGAAGTTATTGTTTGTTGTTTTAAATTTTGTTTTGTGTTATTGTTCATCTTGTTCGTACAACCCATCGCCGGACAAGGCCAGGTTAGGGTCTAGGGAAGAGTAGGGGGAAGTGTGTCGTCTGCCGCGGCAGAGCCTCGTACCGCGGTAAGACCATGATTACTCTCTGAGGCAGCCCGGTATCAAAGAGGCGCCGTTCGACTACAGCCACGTTTTGCCTCGCGGCTGCAAGAGAGGCTAGGCTACTGTCGTGACGTAGTGCCGGGCGGCGCTATGATCACAAGGGCAGCGTAGACCTGTGGCTATCGACTTAAGCCCTTGTACCGCGGCAAGGTGTCCACCCTTCACGAGAGTACTTTTAAAACTTAATTTCAAATAAGTCAAAGTTCGCCGGACAATGTCCGCCAAGTCTACTAGTACTTTATATTCATCGAATCCCATCTTTATCAATTGATCTCTACACCTGCTCCATATAGCACTAAAAATACTTACATATAAGAAGAGGAACCTCAGTATGCGTTTATGTGTTAATATATACAAAACATTGCCCGTCGCCGTATCAATGACCGGCAATCGATGTATACGATTGTGTATGAGAATTTTAATGGCATCGTAGAGTGAAGCATCTGGCCCAATGCTGACTAATGGCATCACTTGATTGTGTAATACACCTGTAAAATAAAGTAAAATTCAATTAGTTAATAGAAACTTGATACTGCTTTGATCGTTTTTAAAAAGTAGGTACTTACTTCGCCATGTGTCCAATTTGTGCTCCTCCAATTGTTCCATTGATGAATTTGGTGATTTATAATACATTTGTAGTATTTTTATAAAATCTGTTATGGTTAGCATACCAACAAATTGTTGTTTTTGTGAATCCCAAAGTGGTGCTGCACGCACACCATTATAGACCAACGCATAGAAGGCTTTCTTAACCAATAATTGTGTATCGAAGACGACCAATTTAGCAGAGGTTGGTATTAGATCATAGCACTTGTGGAAACGGAAGAATTTCACGAATATTTGTGAGTCGTCCTCTTCTGAAATAGAGAAGAAAGAAATGAAGAGTTTTTTTTATTAATTTGGAAATCGTTGTGATTATCTTAAAATAAATTTAGTATTAAAAAACGACCAATTAAAATGTTGTCTTTGCATAGGGGTGAGCCCTATTTCAAAAATGCTCCATCTTAGCTGAACAGCAAAAAAAAACACATGGCTTCCTTAATTAAAAGACTTTTTTCCTTAAATTGAGGGAAAAAGTCTTTAAATAAGGGAAATAGTGAAATATTCCACTTAAATTGAGGAAAAAAGTTTTTAAATTAAGGAAAATGTTACTTTTGTTAAGGAAGCCATGTCTTTGGAGCCAAATAAGGAAACTCTATTCTGAGGGTAGGGATGGGAATGGTGATGGGGATTGGGATAAGGATAGGGATAGGGATAGGGATAGAGATAAGGACAAGGATAGGGATAGGGATAAGGATAGGGATAGGGATAGAGATAAGGACAAGGATAGGGATAGGGATGGGGATAGGGATAGGGATAGGGATAGGGATAGGGATAGGGATAGGGATAGGGATAGGGATAGGGATAGGGATAGGGATAGGGATAGGGATAGGGATAGGGATAGGGATAGGGATAGGGATAGGGATAGGGATAGGGATAGGGATAGGGATAGGGATAGGGATAGGGATAGGGATAGGGATAGGGATAGGGATAGGGATAGGGATAGGGATAGGGATAGGGATAGGGATAGGGATAGGAATAAGGATAGGGGCAGGGATAGGAAATAGGAATTTACATAATACGGCGAAAACTACGATATGGAGAAGGAAATATTTATGGTGAATAGAATACGAAAGTATAGATGGGCAGGGAAACAGATGCAGGAAAGTGAACTTTTTTATTTATACAGATGAAACAAAATCTGAAGAAATTGTATTTTAATAAATCAGGGTGGCGCAACCCGCATAAAAAATTATTCAAATAAAAAATAAAAAATTATTCAAATAAAAAATAAAAAATTATTCAAATAAAAAATAAAAAATTATTCATCATTTATAAAATTTTGAGTGATGAGTGACAGGTTATTTTTGATTCAAAAATAATATGTTACTAAAATAATCCCAAAAGGAGCTCCGAAATGATCCGGATAATGGTCCAGAATCCAGGAGTGATCCCAAAACAGTGCCGAAATTTTCCAGAAACAGTCCCGAAATTATCCCGAAACGGTACCGAAATACTTCCGAAAAAGTTCCGAAACATTCCCGAAACAGTTTCGAAGTAATTTGATTTGTTCGAATAACCAATAATCGATCACTCATCACTAAAATTTTTTTGAATAACGAATAAAATTGTTTTTTTTTTTTCGTCACTCGAAAAGAAACTAATGCCCACCCCTGAAATAAATACACTTGATTTTTTTATCATTTTATTCGTCCGAACTAGCGAAGCGTGATTAATTGATTATAAAAAAGATGTAATCAATTTTTTATTTCGATTTATAAAAGCTGTTTATTACTCAGATTCTGAATAACCGAAGTTGAGTATTACCTACTACAAAAAAAAAAAAAAAAAAAACAAGTAAGGAAGTCTAAGTTCGGGTGAAACCGAACATTACATACCCAGCTGTGCACATAAAGTGGGCGTGATCGTTCACCGATTTTTCTTATTTTCTGTGGTAGTACTCTACATAAACATAACATGCCTGGTACCTAGTTTCGTAAATCTATCTCACACCGTTCTGAAGTTGTTAGCAGTCGAATTTAAAAATTGCTTGACTCATAAGTGGGCGGTGCCACGCCCACTTTCCAACATTTTGAAAAAATTATGTAAAGAATATGAAAGTTGATGTATGTACCAAATTATATTATATTATTATAGCGAAATCAGTTAATTAGATATGGACTTTTCAATATTTCCACCTCCTTTCAATATAACTTTTATGAAAAAGTAGGCGTGGTCGCGAAGCGATTTCGTTTATTTTCTATAGCTGAATTTACCACAACAATAGTATATCCTCTACGAAATTTCGTTATACTAGCATAAACTGTTCTGAAGTTATTAAGAGTCAAAATTTTAAAATTTCTTCAAATATACGTGGGCGGTACCACGCCCCCTTTTCAAAAATTCTTATAAAATCGGCCTAAGAACATCTAAATCAATACATATTGCAAATTTTATCATTGTAGCTGCTTCTAATATTGAATTAACCCATTTTATACGTTTTTCGAAATTTTCGATATCGAAAAAGGGGCGTGGTTATGGTCCGATTTTACCCATTTTCAATAGCAATCTATTCTGAACCCAAATAAGTACGCATGCCAAATTTGGTGAAGATATCTCATTATTTGCTCAAGTTATCGTGTTAATGGACAGACGGACGGACGGACGGACGGACAGACGGACGGACATGGCTCAATCAAATTTTTTTTCGATCCTGATCATATTGATATATGGAAGTCTATATCTATCTCGATTCCTTTACACCTGTACAACCAACCGTTATCCTAACAAAGTTATAATACCCTGTGTACAAGTACAGCTGGGTATAAAAATAGTAACTGGCATGTGAGTAACTTTGTCTACTACTTTCGAGCATTAATGAAGGGAAAGTAATCAATAAAAATATCGTCGCTATCTTGCCAGAAGCTTGAATGTGCCAAAATTAAAATTTTGAGAAATCGTATTTGAAAGTTTATTCCTCTCGCAAAATTTTAAATTTTCGTTTTGGACATATGTAAATATGTTTTTATAGTTTATATTCCCATATTACTCTTTCCACTGATATAGTTTTTACGTTAATATTTCTTCAATTCCTCGAGACACCATGGCGTATACGTAACAATTTTGCTACACATTCATGTTTCTGACAAAACGGAAATTTTAAAAACTAAAAGTTCCCCCTGACTCAGCTGTTAATTTTTTCATAATTGTTTATCAAAAATTTTCACACACACACACACATTCCCACCTGTTTTGAGTAATTGCCCCAAACACTTTTTCCACCTTTCCGAGACGCTTTCAAATTCTTTAATACTATCTAACGGATAGTATTGTTGTGCCCACCAAAGATCTGTGGATGTGGATCCACCACCGATTTCCAGGCGACCGGCATGATTGGAATAGAAATGAAGTTGTAACATGCGGGCAAAAAAAATAGGCAGAGTGTCGTGAACACAAATGTGAATATTAGCAAACGAACAATTTTCGAATAGCAATAATAATATAAATTAAATTGCTAAGCAGCCCAGATAGAGTTTTGTCAGTGTAGTGATGCGTTGTGTTGCTCATTAGTTCCGCAACAATGTTGCAAAAGTGTTGAGCAAAAGATTTCGTCGTTGTTGCAAATTGTTCGTTGATTGTTCGTTGTTGCTGATGGCGCTGTTGTTGTGTTGCACAAAAATTATTTATTTTAAGGTGACGCATCACCATTGACTTTTTTGTATTTTTTTTTTTAAGATTTTAGGAACTTGTTGCACATTTTTTAAAGTTTTTTTTAGTTTTTACTGCTATTTACATAAATTTTTATTTTTCATTAATTTTAAGTAGTTGCTTAGTTTATATTATTATCGATTCAAGTTATTCATAGAACTATCTGATCGCGTTCCGCTCTTATTTGTCACTAAATGTTATTTGTTGATATGTAAGTATATTTAAAGCAGTTACAGCCAACACCCGGATTTTGATGTTTTTTGTGTTTATTTTTTTTGTTTTTTATTTATTTTTTTATTAAAGCCGCTTACAGTGCATGTTTGTAAATTATACATTAATTTTTGTTTTGTTGATACTCTATTGTTGTTTTTGTAATATTTACTGAGCTACACAAATTTTGTAATGCATATTAATCTAATTGAGAGAATTGAAAATGTAGGGCAGACAGTGTTCGGACTAAAATATTTTAGTAAGTACTAGAACTGTTTGATAAACAAAAAAATTAGTAATCACAAATCAGCTCCAGTGTTCGGACTTGAAAATTTGAACAAGGTATTGGAATGCAAAGAAATCATGATTTGAGATATAAGTTGTTGATATTTAAATATTTTTGGATCAACGATGTTAAAAGTAGGTTAGTGAAACCTATTCTATTTTTTTGGTGGGGCGTACTAGACACGGTTTCCTCCACGAAAAGGATGGTGACGGTGCAGCGAATGGCCATGGTTGGAATTAGTGGGCCAATGCAGACCACTCCTACCCTGGCATTGAATGTTATGCTCAATCTGCACCCAGTTGACTTTGTAGGAAAAATGGGTGCAGCTCGGGCTGCAATTAGGCTTCGAGACGCTGGATAAAAGCTTCTTCAATATCCATTCCAACATTCTACAGAGCTTTGACTTTATCCCTAACAGAACAGATTACTGTGCGCAGGCGGCCTGTACTCCCGCGAAGTGTTTTTCGACTTACATAGCCGCAATGGACGGAGTCGAAGCTGATAACTGCCAAGAACTTGGGATTAGCACGAAATTTAGGCTACCTGATCATTGTAGCGTTTTCCAAGCGAAGGTTGCCGCCATCAAGGATGCGGTGGATGGGATGCTGTCCAGCGCATTCGCAGTCAAGATCTACTTCGACAGTCAAGCGGCAATTAGGGCGCTGAGTGCAGGTAACGCTCGTTCGAGGACAAAATACAAGTTATTTGAGTGCCACTGTGATATTCCCGACAATTGCCACGCGGATCTCTTGGCCAGAGCGGGCACTCGTGAAAAAGATGTAGCTGCCTCCAGAATACTGGGCATTCCCCTTACCACCTGTAGTCTCATTTTGCGCAGGTGGGCTTCGAAACAGTTAAGCAGGCGCTGGGCTGACATCACCTTATGCCAGGTGTCGAAGTCCTTCTGGCCAGTGGTTGACTCCAGACGATCAGTGAAATTACTAGGGCTCTCCAAGGTACATCTTTTTTCATGATAATTGGGGTGTTGGCGGGGCACTGTCCGATGGGCATCCATGTGGTGCGGTTAAATCAAATCACTTCATGCTTAGTTGTCTAGCGTTTGCTCGGACTAGGCACAGGTATCTCGGTTCGGATGTACTCGTCGCTACACAGCGATTTGCCAAGCAATTTTAAGTTAGTGTCACTGTTTAGAATTTGGTATCACAACGGACCTTTTAGGTGTCCAAGTGAGCTGTTCGCCTAGTGGGATAGCTACCACCTAACCTAGCATAACCTAGTGATATGCGTCTTAGTCCAGGGCATCTGCTATTGTTTCCTACTACCATTGCCTTTTCAACTTCTGAATGTTGTTGTTGTTGTTGTTGTTAACAGCAAAACACTCCCCGAAGGTTTTGGGGAGTGATGCCGAAGTTGACAGTCCTTGGCCGGATATGACCCCCGTACGCTGCGGTACTCCCTTGCGGTACTGCCCGACTGTCGTGGTAGCGATTTGGTATGACCAGTGGAACCTTCTAGGTCATGTCATCCCTCCATCCGTGAGGAAGGAGAAGATGGGTAATGAGAGGTGAGAGGCATCATATCCGTAGATCAACCATCGAGTAGAAGGTAATAGATTTTCAGCTTAAGTGGAAGAAGTGAATTTGTTATTTAAAAATAAAGGTAGTGGATATATGACTCCAAACACTGTTTACCCCTCTCAGAATTGTATCAGCTAAGCAAAATACATAGTTGTTTGCTGTTCACACCTCTCTATTGCTTGAGGTTTATACAGGGAATGCAATTAAATTAAAACAAAAGAACAGACAGGGAAATTATGCATTTTTATTGGCTCACCTCCCAACACGGTACATGAATCAAAGCCAGAAAATTTATAGATAAATAAACCTGTCTTCCACTCTATTTGACGTTTGAAATTATTATATCTATACGAGTAGTATATGTTAGGGATGTCAAGTACATTAAAATCATGGTATAGTAACTTTATCCACATTACGGGCTTTAGAACGACATAAAGAATTTGAGATAGATATAGAGAGGTCAGCATGTTAAAGATCTTAGGATAAATGGAGAAAGCGATTTTTTTTTTAACTTTTTTGGAATATTTAAAACTTTCTAAATGCCTACAAAGATTTTCAATTTTTTTTTGGTTTCGATTTAAGATCTAAATGGAAAAGCAGTCTAAATTAAATTTTTTGGTTTTTTTGAAAGTCATTGAATTTTGCCCATAAAAACTTCATGTGCGGCATAGCTCACCGGTAGAGCAGTCGGGTGTGACACCTGATCGCTTCCGTTCGAATCCTGCCAAGTGACACATTTTTTTAATTGAAACTCTGAGTGAGTAGAATCCAAATCAACACTTTTAAAAATTTTTGTGTGTCTGTCTGTCTGTCTGGCCGTATGTTTGTGGCCGTATCACTCTGAAAGTAATGAATGGAATTGAATGAAACTTTTTTCATTGGATTGCTCGACGCTCAACTTAAAATTTAATATATTATCGCCCAATATGTGGACCATGTCTGTCTGTATGTTTGTGGTCGTAAAACTCTAAAAGTACTGAATGGAATTGAATCGTTGGATTGCTACACGCTCAACTTAAAGTTTAAGATATTATTTTTTGCGATATCTCAATGGGGTTGGGGGTTATCGCTCAATATGTGGACCAGGGGTGACCAAAAATGTCTTTGTACAATATGGCTGTCAAACGAAAGGTGTCAATGAGTGTTATAATATGCGATGTGATTCATTGAAATATCTGAAATGGTTTGGGAGATATCTTGAAATTTCGATAGCTCGACCGGTTTCGGAGGTATCGACGAATATTTCCACAAAAATGTGTTAGTACATTATGGTGCCCTTAAGTGCTGAACTCAAGTCTTTTTGTTGGATTTTATTCTTTGCTAACCCATCTGCAAAAAAACAGAAATTATACGCATACGTAGTCGCGGGCACCAGCTAGATTAGCCATACAAATTTTCTTAAGATGACACAGCCTAATTTTCTAAGTATTTTAAACTGCCAGCATTATTTCAAGTATACAAAATTTGTCTAATTATCACTATTCGTTACGTCTATGCTTCAGATTTGGCAACATTCAACACAATTTATCAAAATCAACGAGAAACAATTTGATAAAACACAAATTCAAATAAAACATCAATCACAAAAACCACAAAACCAAATGCCTTGAAAGTCAACCAATGATTGTTGTGCCTCTATTTATTTTTGTTTCAAATGTTTTTATTTGCAAGTTTCGCTTTTCTCTTTTTTTGCGATTTGCGCATTGCGAAAGTTCCTTTGAAAATGAAGTACAATTTTGCAATTTATTTTAACAATGTGCACCTTGACAAAACGAAAATTAGTACGATCAAGCGCGTATGGCACGCGAGCGGTCAGTAAAATAATATCGCAACGAGGGTATTTAATCCCGAGGTGTTTTAACGTGATTTAGAATTGAAATTTATTTTCAAATTTTTCAAATTCTGACAGTTTTGTTTCTTGGATGCGTCCTATGGGCATAGAAAAAAAAATTTCCCGCTAGATGGCGCTGGAGTCGATATACGTACAAAATCCATATTTATGGTCCGATTTTATTCATATTCGGCTCGCATGTTTGATATGTAATTGACAACTCTGTTTTCTGAAATTTCGGCAACTCGGTATTGTATGCACTATATCACACTAAATAATAAATAAGCAGAGAATTGCAATGGCTCGCACATGCAGCAATTTAATGTGGTGGGCGGTACTTTAGAAATGTGCACAAAACGTGTGGCTTTTATTTCATACCGATTAAATAATTTTTTTTTATTCGTTTATTTCATTTGGTTTTACTTGATTTATCTAATCTTGTCTATGTAGTTTGTTTTAGTTTTGTTAATGATTTAATTAAAATATTTCTTTCTTAGTTTTTTTTAGAAGGGCGAGAGGGTGGTTCTTAAATATATTTTGATTGTATTGATAAAATCCTGCATAAAAGAGTTGGCCTTTGTCAGCTCCAGTCCGGCGAACGCCTTCCTGCGACTACAATTACTAGTGGTTGCTGTAGGAAACCAGAGGCCCAACTTCGATAAGAGTATTGTAATGGGTTAAACTTTTAAGTTATTCAGACTGGACCCTGACTTGCCCAGTTAGTATCCGGCATGCGGCTCGTCGGCTCGTTTTGGTCCGATGTTTTTAAGTATGAGAAGAAGAAGAGATAGACCCACTAATAAGTATACCGTTATGATCAGGACGATGAGCTGATTCCATTTAGCCATGTCCGTCTGTCCGCCTGTCTGTCCGTTTGTTTGTACGCAAACTGGTCCCTCAATTTAAAAATATCTCGATGAAATTTGGTATGGAGGCATTATTTTATATGAGAATAATCATATGTCGGAACCAGCAAGATCGGGCCAAAACTACTCATAGCTCCCATACAATCGATTGTTCCGATAAACGGATTTTGGGCTATAACTCCTGTAATTAAACAGGTAGGAACGTGAAATTTTGTAAGTATTTCTCTTTTACAATGTGGAATGTCGATAGTAAAAATCAATGAGTTTGGATCAATATAACACACCGCCCCCATATAATCGATAGTTCCGATAATTTCGGTATGATCTAATGTTAAATTCACACAGGCTGGTATATAGCCTTCGGCACAGCCGAAGACAGCTTTCCTTACTTGTTAATGCTAATTTCGGATATTCGAGGTGTAATTAAAATTTTTTTTGGAGAATGAAAGAGAATAGGGGTCTTTTTTATATTTTTTTTATAAAAAAAACATGGCATTGTATGAATCACACTGTAAAAGTGAGCCAGGTAGCGTAATGAACTTTAGTATACAAATATTAAACTCTCAAATTTGGAGACGACTGTTTCCGAGAGCAAAATGTTACCGTTATTGAGAGTCTGATCAGTTTGGTGATATAAATCCAACTAAGAGTATCTGGAATGAGCTCGAGATGCACATATTGCGTTAAAACTTTCAACTCATATTTTTTAACAAATTCTCCAATAACCATGTTTACCTTTTTTGCTTACGATACCTTGCTTACTGTAACACTGTGATCTGTGATTCATGCAATGCATGACAGTCGAAATCTGCCGTTAACAGGAGTTAACCCCCCAAACCCCACCCCTGAATCCGCCACTGAGATAAGGGATGTTATTTTCAGAAGGGTGTTTTTCAATTTTTTTTCTATCAGTCAACAAACAAACTCTTCGAGCCACCAGTTTTTTTGAAAGAAATTTAGTAGATGATAGCTCATGGGGTTGGGACCCCCAAAATCTACCCCGCCTTGCACACGCGGCTGTTTATGCTTAATTTTACCATTGATTACTCGAAAACGGTTCGCCTGAGGAAAGTTTTTATTTGGAACTTTTTGGTGAGAAATTTCATTTCCTACACAACTCTATTACTACGATAATTGTGAAGGTTTTAAGCCAAAATTAGATAAGTCTTTAAAAATCGAAACTAGCTATGATTGTTTTTAGGCCATCTAAAAAATAATATTATATTAAAAAAAATGTGTTTTGAGCAGAGAAAAAATCTCCCACTTATCATAGTACATATACATTTTAATTAAATATGCAATTTAATTATATTCGCCAAGCAGAACGCCATATTGTTTTCTAGCCATCAGAAAGTAAATTAAGCAAATAGTTTAGCAAAAATTAATTTGGCAGTCAAATTCATTAAAGCAACCAGATGACCGACACCAAATGAAATGAATATATTTGCATACATATACCATGGACACTAGATTGGCCAGAAAAAAAAATCGCAAAAAATTTAAAGAAGTCGGCGAAAGGTTAATCCCAATAACTACTTAATCCTTTTTGTTCGCGATAACTGTATACGAAACCCCTTCATGAATTTTTAAGAAAGTGTGACCACTTTAAGAATTCATTATTTCTTGAGGTTTTCCAAAACAGTTTTTCTTAATCAGTCCAATGTATGCCGAGAAATTCAAAATATGCACATAATGTATGGCGCTTTTGGTTTCGCTGTCTCTATTAAGCGTATCTATTAAGAAATTTCGCTGTGTTACCAAAATAGTTCACGTAAATTTCAATTTAGATTTGACTCGCTAATTGTATGTAGATTTAGATTATAGGCAATTTGTGTGCTAAATAATCGTAATATATTCCCCTAGATGTCTGAGGTTTTGAGAAGCTAATAAATGGGTTATAGTAGGAAGGTGACACAAAGTCGATTTTCAACACATCATTTTTAATAATACCCAGACGGATGATAAATGGATTTTTAAGAGACTGTAGTATCAAAAAGAAAATTATGTACATGCAAAATATCGTACTAACATTTTAAAATTTTTGCTGAGGGTGTGTTTTAGTATGTCCTATCAGAATCTTTGAAAATCGTAATTTCGAAAAATGTGTCAGTTAGGGCCTTTGTGAATTAACATCAAAAGATGACTTTGAGGCAAAGTAATTACATCTCTCCTATCTTAATAACAGCGCATAGCTGCTACTAAAAGCCGAAAATGACGCGTTATCGTGGGCGTTTAGAAACACGCTTTCAAAAAGGAGCAGAACCAAACGAAAAAAGGCAAAAACGAGAAAATACAAAAAATGAAAAAAAAAAAAAAATAATGCAAATTGAATTTGCTGCCAAAAACACGCCCACGAATCGGCAATAGCGCAGGCAAAGTGTCTGTTTAGCAAAACTGTTACAGCAACAAATACTTATAAGTAAAAATAGGACTGCATACCTGAGACAACAAACAAGGAGCACCAAAAACGTCTGAGAACTTTTCCACTTTTTTCTCAAATGTTGTTTATATAAATTTTGAAAATTCTACATTTCTTAATTTGAAAATCTATATCTATTTTCTTATTCCATATACCTATATAAAAATCAAATTATGTATGTATGTATGTATGTACGGAGACACTTGACTCCGAAAGAAATAAGCCGATCATAACCAAATTTTACATACGCACTGGATATCTTCCAGGGATGGTTACAGGCTAAAAAATATTTTGATATATAAAGGGGGCGTGGAACCTCCAATTCAAAATGGAATTTTTCATAGTCCGTATCTCTTGAAGTATATAGGTTAGACCACTGAAATTTGCCAAAAAACGTTCAAAAAATTTAGAAAAAAAAACGAATGTTTTCAAAATTTAAGTTTTAACCCCTTAAAAATCAGAAAAAGTATATGGACGATAGCCCTCCTATGTTATATGAAATTTAATTCCGAAAATTTTAAGCATACCAGTACAACATTGTGATGTTCCCTTGACCTAATAAGCCACGTTTTATTGAAAGTCATCAGTCAAAAATTTTCTATTTTTACCCGACAAATTTTCAAAAATTTTCATATCCTCGACATTTCATACATGATTCCTATGTAGAATTTTCTACTGATTCCGAATATGTAATCATTTGATTTAATAGTAGAACAGTTTTCAAAATATCTTGAAGTTTTTTTTTTTTTTGAGATAAGGCAAAAGTTGGATTACTGATCTCTTAATATGACATTTGATTTCGTTTTGAGGAGATGAAATAACCTTTCGACCAATGCAAAACTATAATCGACATTAAGGTGATTGAGTTATTACGAAAAAAAACTTGTTTCTTCATTCAAATTTTCAATTGCTTTTCGACCAACTACATAATTTTAACTTATCTCAAAAACTGAAATTTCAAAATATCTCGAAAACTATTATTATACCAAATATAGCTATTATCAAACCAAATGATTACATATTCGGAATCAGGAGAAAATTCTACATAGGAATCATGTATCAAATTTCGAGAATATGAAAATTTGTCGGGTAAAAAAAGAAAATTTTTGATTGAGGACTTTCAATAAAACGTGGCTTATAAGGTCAAGGGCATATCACAATATTTTACCGTTATGCCTAAATTTTTGTAATTAAATTTCCTACAACATAGGAGGGCTAACTTTTTTTCATTCTTAGACTTTTTCTAGTTTTGAAGTGGTTAAATCTGAAATTTTGTAAACAATTTTTTTTTTCAAAATTTTTTTGAACGTTTTTTGGAAAAAATTGACACAGTTTTTACTTTTTTTTAAGAAGCTCCTTTCCCTATTAATTTTTTTTTTTTAAACTGAGTTTGGAATATGCTCAAAATTTAAGTTTGCAGACTTGAGTATCCTATGTCCGCATTCTGTAATTTTGTCTCATCTAAAGTCACAAAATTTGAGATTTGTCGTTTGATGTTTGATATGGACGAAATGGAATTGGAACACGAAATGGCTCTATTAGCTTACAGAATTCAGGGGCTAGTCAAAGTAGTTTGAAGATACTAACTATTAGAGAAATATTCAATGTTTCCGAATCTATGACGTACACAAAGGATTACTATTGGAGTAACTACTTCTACATAAAAAAATTGGAAAACATAATCCAACGATTTTTGCAGGGTTTTTGTATATCCATAATATTTATTCGTCTATCTTTTATCGACTTTTTTCATTTCTAGCAGCTTTTCAGTTGATTGCTTTTTGTTGCATCTCGTTCATCTTTATTGTATGTTTGTTTTATTTTGTTCAAGGTTAATGTTAGCTCTGTTTTATTTTTTATACAATTTTTTTTCATTTTTTACTCCCGAAATTTGGCAAATGTATCCACAGTACGCGAGTAAGCACTTAATTTGATAGCAAATTATTTTATTACGACAGATGTTTGATGCTTGAATATCATGATGGAGTTACCAAGTGAAATCCATTTTTTTTAGTACTGAAGTTATACGTATGTATTTGTGTTTAGATATCAATTTTATATATTATATATTTATTTAAATGGTTTCTTTTTTTTTTTGCTGAAATTTTAATTCGTTTTTTACGTATTTCTCTCAATAATAAAAATAACCGTCACTGCAACTGTCACCATTTTAGCACCAGTGACAACTTTTCGCCTAATTTCCTCTTCATAAACTCATTTTTTTTTCACTCTACGCCACAATTAATCGTAAATTTTCCGATATAAATTTTGTTCTAGACAACTCAAAATTTTATCACAGACTAAACAAATATAATGTGTTGCTTGTTGTTGTACCCAAATTTTCAAGATCGCCAGCCAAGAACTTATGCATACACAAAAAGAGATATCATGTATGAGTAAATATCTGTCAATGTATTTCTTTAAGATATATACAATTTTCCTTAGACAGCTCTCAACGCCGGTTGTCTATTTTAGCATCGTCAAAGAAAAAATTTAATGCATTAAATTTTCATCAAGAAAACCCACATACTATGTTTGAAGAAACTACAACAAATGTACATAAGTACATGGAAGGCAAATTAGTGAAAAGAGTAGCAAAAGACGAAACAACCGATTAACGTCACTAAAGAAGGGGCACAGCCAATTGAGAACAAATTTTTTTTGCACACAAATTTTCTCATGGAAAATAACGCAAAACCATTCAACCAAAAAACACGATAAGGAAGGTGAAAGAAATAAAGGAAATTTCGATAGCTAAAAGTAATATTAACAACACATTCAAAATATATTACAAAAGTACAGAGAAACAGAGATTTGTGTATATTGCTCTCTATGGGGCCATTAGTTAACTAGAACTGCGAAGAGAAAATATATCAATTCAAACTAAAAATAAAACGTATAAATACACTCGAAAAATGTTTTCAAAAATGGGAAGAATTGCTTTTATAGTTATATGACACTACGTATTTTCTCTGTTTTTTTTTTGTATTTTTTCTATTTATTGTGCGAAAGCAACGATCTTATACAATTTTCATATTGGTGCAAGCGGAGAAGCTATGTTAAAAAAGCTAATAAAAAAAAACAAAGAAAATCCAAACTTGGCTGTAAAAAAAAAACGAAAAAGTTTGTATTTTTTAAATTTTTTTTTTGCACGTGGACGTTTCTCAAGCAATTTGGTTGTGAAAAAATAAATTCAATGGACATTCAGTTTTCGGCTTCATTTTCGTGTTTTTCTTGTGAAAAACACAGTGCAGAAAAATTTAACAATTATTATGTAAACAAAAATATGTCAAACGGACTCCATTGTGTGCATGCGTGCACTCTTCATCTCTCTTCTTCCTAGACAAAAAATTGGAGGGAAAAACTCGGGAAAATAATTAAAACGAAAATACGTAATGTCATATAGCTATAAAGTATAAGGCATACGTTGAGAGTCAATTTCAGCAGAAGCCTTCAGGTTGCTCCATTAGAAGGTTGGAGAGTTGATTCCCAAATACCTTTCCATAGTCCACTTATGACCGTATTTTGTAAGAATACACTCAAAAAACAGTTTCCTTATTTCAAGGAAAATTTCCTTATTTGGCTCAAAGACATGGCTTCCTTAACATAAATTGAGGAAAAAAGTCTTTAAATTAAGGAAAATGTGACTTATGTTAAGGGAGCCATGTCTTTGGAGCCAAATAAGGGACATTTTCCCTGAAATAAGGAAAATTTTTTTCAGTGTACACTTAAGGTGAATGAAACGAGATAAGTCACTTTATTGCAATGGAGGTTGCCATACTCGTCATTTATAAGTATTTGAAATCGTATTCATCTGAAGGGAATTCTTACAAAATACGGTCATTAGAAAGGAGATAAAATATTTGCCTATTTATAAAAAGGTTTCTAGATTTTTTTCCCAGTGTATGCACTTAATTACATATATTTCTATGTATAAACAATTAAATACACAATCACGTACAGATATACAAATAAAAATTCTACTTGGCACTGTTTATTAGTATATTTAAATCCTATGCATTATAGCTTAGAGAATAATTTTGTATGCAGTCTTTATGTACGCGCGATCGTATTAATTGCCGGCATTATTTATTGCATATAAGGAAACATTTGTTGATGCCTGAGGACAATAAATGAGTTGCCAACTGTATGTAAATTGTTAATATAAAATTAAATTAGTACATATAATAAAATTGCAAATTTCTGTATGTCTGTTTGTCTGCATGTTTGTGGACGTATCACTGAAAAACTTCTGAATGGAATTGAGTGAAGCTTTCACTGTTTCATTACTAGACGTCTAACTTAGAATTTGAGATATCCCTTATTTAGATAACTCGACCAATTTTGAAGTTATCGGCTGTTATGGAGTTTTCGAAAATATTTGGACCAGTTCTCTATACAAATAAAAAAAATTTAATATTATAGGGATATATAAATTTAAAAGTTTCCAACGGAAAACGGCGGAAAATAAAATAAAATAAAAATTATTAAAAAAAAAAAAACAGCAAAAACAAAAAAAAATAATTGGAAAGTAAAATAAAAAAACAATACAAACAAAAAAAGTTTAATAAACTAAATATAAGAAACTGTAAAAACTAAAACTTGAGAGTTCTAAATTAACTATAAAAATAAACAAAATTTAAGAACATTAAAAAAAAAATTCCAAAGGAAAAAAATTGAAAAAAAAAACAACGTTACTGAATTATGTCACTTTATGTGATTTTCGAATTTTTCCATATCGAAAGTGGGCGTGGTCGGGAAGCGATTTCATCCAATTACATCAGGTATGCTCCCTATTATGCTAGTATACCTTGTACTAAATTCATCGTTCTACCGTAATCAGTTCAAAAGTTATGACCTGTGAAATTTTCAAATATGCCTCCCTGAAAAGTGGGCGATGCCACGCCTAATATTAAAAATTTATCAAAATGTTCATCCTACCAAATTATATCATTTTAGCCATTTCAGTTACCGAACTGTGTCAATTTAGGTGATTTTCGAAGTTTTCGATATCGAAAGTGGGCGTGGTTGGATGGCGATTTAATCCAATTTCATCAGGTATATTCCCAACGATATCAGTATGCTTTGTGCCAAATTTCATCGTTCTACCGTAATCAGTTTAAGAGTTACGACCAGTCGAATTTTCAAAAATGCCTCCCTTAATACTGCCTCACTTTAAAAAATTTATGGAAAAATCATCAGAGATTTACCTATAGAATTATATCATTTTAGCCATTTCAGCTACCAAGATATGTCAGTTTATGTGATTTTCGAAATTTTCGATATCGAGAAAGGACCTTGGCGAGAAAGTAACCTATATACCAAATTTCCTGGAAATGTCTCAATTTTTACTCCAGTTATCGTGTACACGGAGAGACGGATAGACAGACGGACATGCCTTAATGAGCTTTCAACCTAAGAACTTTCATATATGGAACTCTATATCTAACTCGATTATTTTGCGCCGTTACATAGTACCGTTGTGTGAACAAAATTATAATATCCTTGTACTAGTACTAGTACGCTGGGTATAATAATAAAAGTTTTTTTATATTACAAGTAGGAGATCATCACGACTTTGTCTAATCTAATCTTGGCTTGCGTCATAATGACGCTTAACCGCCTAGGCGATTTTGGCCGTTTCGAATCAAAGCACGCCAGTCATTCCTTTTTAGCGATAACTGACGCCAATTGGAAACCCCAAGGGAGTACAAGTCATCCTCCACCTGTTGTTTCCATCTCAGTCGAGGCCTCCCCCTTCCTCTGCTGCCGAATTCGGGTGTCGATAGTAAAACTTTCTGTGCTGGAGCTTCTTCTTCCATTCGCATAACATGACCCAGCCAGCGGAGCCTGTGGGCTTTAATCCGCTGAACTATGGTCAGGTCTGCGTAAAGCTCGTACAGCTCATCGTTGAATTTCCTTCGATACTCGCCGTTGGCATCACGGGAAGGACCGACTTTGTCTACGAAATTTAAAAAAAAGGGAACCATAAAAAGGTTTTTCATAAATCTCGACTCCAGCGCCACCTAGCGGGCCAATTTTTTGCAACTAGAGTTTCTGACAAAAAACCAAAAATAAATACGTGTTAAATATAGCGATTACAGCGCCATCTAGTGCCAAAATATATAATCTGTGTTGAGCGGACGTGTCCAATAAATAGACTGTAAAAATTTGTCAAAGATCCCTTAAGTGGGTTTTCAGCCAAAATTTGAGATTGAGCGTTGAAATTGCGCCCTTTAGGTTAAAGAAGGGTCTAGTATCAAAAGTGTTGGCAACTTATCGCTTAATCAAAAAAAGGAGCAAATAAAAGAAAAAAAAGTAGGTATACATAAGTACAATGTACAATGTACATACATATGTACAACAAATACCTAAACAAATGTAAAATTCGCAGGCGTGCCAAAGTCTATTTTAGTTAAATATTATTAACTCAAATTCTTTTTCAAATTCCAAATATTTAGCTTGGTTTCAACAGCAAACAAATACAATTTATTTTCTGTAATAAACAAAAGTGCTTTGTATTTACATTGCATTTATACACACGCGCATACATATCTAGTAAATCTGTTATATTATTTTTAGGAAATATTTATATGCACTTAAAATATTTGAGGCATGCAAAAACCTATTTATGGGACCTTGTCTAGCAGAAGTGTTAAAGTTTTTTCAAAAGTTTTTTATTAAGTTTATTAGTGATGTAACGATTAATTTAATAGCATTTCTAAAAATATCGATGGTAACTATCATGAAAATAATCGGCAATATCGAGGTCCGCTTCAAATTTGATGTGGGTCCCTGATATCTTTTACACTAGGTCAGGAAAGATCTTTGCTCTTTTCTTGCAAATAAGGTTAAGGACGATATTGTGTGGTCCTATCTTGGAATCATTGGAAATAAATTTTAAAAATTGGTAAAAAAAATTGATGTATTCTTTGCCTAATTTTTGAATCCCGAAACCTCGGGATTTGAAAACATGTTTCGGGATTGAATGCACCAATACATTTTTTTGAAGAAAAATAAGTTATTAAAGGCGGCCGAGTGTCAGTCGCCGGCACTAGCCAAATAATCTCTGTCGAGTCGAAACCGGCAGGCAGCCGTGTGCTAATTTGTTATTTTTTTGGCCAAAAAAATTATGTACTTAGATGAAAATACAAAATGTCAATAAATCACAATAAGTAGGGCAAACAACAAAAAAAAAATCAAAAAGAAATAAAAAATTATGAATAAGCGTGGCACTAAATATTAATAGGCTTATGATGAATACAAGCAAAAATTAAACTACTTAGAAAAATGTTGAAGATTATAAATTGCCTAAAATGTTACAGACGATTTTTGAAATTGTTTCCCGCAGAACCCGAACATGATCTAGTTTTCAAGTATGTAAAGATGCCTTTTCGCTCATTTTAACCTGAACGAAATTGTGATTCTATCACTCCAATGTAGATTATTTGCATTGAAATCTCATCTCTATTTGAAGATTTTTGAAGTTGATCTTCTTACTCGATTATGACAGATGTGAAATTTATAAAAGTAGGTATAATCAAATTAGGCATTGATAAAATATATTCATATTACGTATATCGCAAATACCATCGGCACGTGGATTTAGTAGATTATTGTAATTTAAATTAAATATTTCGCATGAGCCCAAAATAATCCTACACACTCATTTGAATTGCTCGTTTTTCGCAGGTCTGCGCATTTTGCGGACATGTGCTAATTATTTTGAAGTTTTTACACATTAAAGTGATAAAGCATGACGAAGGTTAACCGCTAAATAATTTGACCATATGAACATTAGGTTGCCTCACCATACAAAATTTAGTTTTTCTCATCGAAATTACAAAAAATTTGATTTTACAAATAAATATTTTTAAAATCTACTTGATAAAAATGATTCAAAATTTGATTTGTCTACCTTTTACACACAGATAGCGTTGTTTTAACAGGAAGAAATTCATTTAAATTTATGTATGTATGTTAAAGTGGCTGCCTCCGCAGTCCACGCGGAGGCTCACGTGGGCCTTAGTTTGGTCCGTTGTGATACCACGAAAAGAGCCCTAATTTCCCTTTCTGTAGATCGACCTAACCCAGCAGAACGGTCGCATCCCCCAAAAAGTTTTGTAAGAAACCTTCTGAGATACGACCTCTCCGCTGGGACGGGTCGAGGCAGGAGGCCCCAAAAACACATAAAAACCTTGAAGGGATCCGCCCGTCCGTCACCCCCATACAAAGTACAACGTATACGCATGCAGCTCTATATGGTGATGACAGACAGACGGATCCCCCAAGGTTCCATGTGTTTAGGGCCGGAGTTCATACACCCATGAAGCTAAACCAGCGCGTTTGTCTGATGTATCGCAGAATATCATCTATATTTGCAGATTCTAGCTCCGCGAGGCATCCAAAGGAGTGTTTGCGGAGACATCGGTACCTGGTTTTCGACAGAGCGGGACAGTGGCATAGATAGTGTTCTACAATTTCTATCTTCTCCTCGTCCCTGCAGCTGCGGCAGAAGTCATTTGTATAGAGGCCCATGAGAGCGCCATGGGTTTCTGCAAGTCGGCTCCATGGCTCATCTTGCGTCGGCTTGTTCTATGAACCGGGAACGCAGCCAGTGCTTGCATGTATTTAGAGGGGGGCTTACCCAGCTGCCGCAAGTGATTGTATGTATACAGGTGCCCTTCCTTGCTAGCTCATCGGCAGCGCAGTTACCCGATACAAAACTATGGCCTGGGACCCATATTATACTCAGGCTGCACTTATCGGCTAGCTTATTTAGAGCTTCCCTGCACTTAATCGGCACTAGTGACGACGTCTTACTACTTTGCAGGGATTTTATGGCAGCTTGGCTGTCGGAAAAGATGGAGATAGGGTTAGTCACTGGCAGGTTAGTCAGATAGCGAGCAGCTTCCCAGATAGCTATAAGCTCAGCCTGAAACACACTGCAGTGGTCTGGAAGACGTAAGCTCATATTAATGT
The DNA here is from genome assembly GCA_964058755.1 of Campiglossa producta. NCBI lineage: Eukaryota > Metazoa > Arthropoda > Insecta > Diptera > Tephritidae > Campiglossa > Campiglossa producta. The sequence goes on from CAXKVI010000001.1 coordinate 157,110,872, forward strand.
CGAGCTTACTTGAGAAGATTCCACTGCCAACTTTGTTGTCTAGTTTAGAGCCGTCCGGGAAAACGCAGATTTCTTGACTTCCCGGTTCCACGCAAGTTTTCCACTCGCTTCTCTCTGGAATACACGTTTCGAACTTGTTATCCCAGCAAGGCAGCGGTATTGCGTGGTCCAGCTTTAAGTAAGAGTTGGGGAGTTGCTTTAGGATTTGGGTATGCCCAAACCTGCAGTCCCTCCAGGGTTCTAGTGCGTTGAGCCTAGCTGCGTTGCAACTGGCAGTAAATTTCCCATACAGGTCAGTGGGAAGAAGAAAAAGTATGGTTTCAAGAGCCTTGGTGGGAGTGGAGGGGAGGGCACGGCTAATAAGCATTGCTGCCATCCGTTGCACCTTTGTGGCTTTGGATTTGTTAGATTCGATCTCGAGAGCCGGCCACCATATGGTGACAGCGTGGAAAAGTATAGGTCGCACCACTGCCGTGTAGATCCAGTGGACAATGTGGGGCCGAAGATCCCACTTTTTCATGTTAATTCAACAGAGAGTCATGTTAATTTAAGACGAAGTCAAGTTTTAAAATATGAGCTTCATGTTAATTTTACAGAAAGCCATGTTAATCAACATGAAGTAAAGTTATTCAACATGACCTTTCATGTAATAACCTGAAAACGTGTTGGTTCTACATACAAATTTTTCTGTGTGTATACTGAAATTTTTTTACCACGATTTATTAAACATTTTATAAGTTTCCCTTTTACTCTACATAAAAGATACGCTTGCGTTTTATTCCCACGGCGGCCGCCGTGGTGTAGCGGTTAAGTGTTCGACCTTCTACCCAAGTCGTGGCGGTTCGATGCCCGGCAAAAGTAACATCAAAAAAATTATTTAGAAAAAGAATTTTTCTAAACGGGGTCGCCCCTCGGCAGTAGTTTGGCAAACTCTCCGGGTGTATTTCTGCCATGAGAAGCTTCTCAGCAAAAAATTCATTTGCTTTGCAAGTGCCGTTCGGAGTCGGCAAAAAACTGTAGGTCCCGCCAACTTGTAGGAAAACTCAAAAAGCAACACACCACAAGTTGGAAAGAGAAGCTCGGCTAAAAATCTCGTTAGAGGTTATGATAACCTGTTGGTATTATCGCCGCCATTAGTATTTCATATACTACATATAAAAAAAAAAACAAATTTTGAAGAATTTTTAAAATTGATCCAGCTTGAGTAAAAGGTAAACGAGGGTGAGGCACTCTAATGTTCTTACATATAAATACATATGAGGTAGATTCAATAATTTTTTTTTTAACTTACCTAAATCAGAGAGATTAACTTTCTCTAGAAACGGATCAGCGACTGGCAACTGGAAAAAAGAAAAAATTTACAAATTAGTTGAATAATAAAACATGAGCTATAACTACTTTAGTTGTAGAAGCATCTGCTGTAGTATAGTGGGTAGTAACAGCGTAATTAGAGCAGGCCTAGGGAAGTAGGGGCACAATTGTTCGAAAATCTACATTATTACACTCTTTGCTTGGGCTCTCGAACAATACAATTTTTGCTGCGATTGTGAGAGCGCTATGATCGCACTGGCCATCCATCGGGATGTCGTTGGTTATGCTCAGTTTCTCACTTGAAAGAAACTACTCAAGAACATACACTGTTGCTTCGGCGCTTCCTAGTGAGCGACGGAGCATAAAGAGATAACATAATTTGATTGGTGCAATGACCGCTCTTATACTAAAACACCCTTTAAGAATCTTTACAAGAATTTCGAGTATGCAGTGTTTTAAACCACTAAATTTGAGCTTACAGATAGACGGCGACGAGGAAGGCTAGAGAGTACAAGAGGGGACATTGCCTTAGAGCAGCCAAAGTATACTATATTTAATCCGTGGAAATATCTGTGGTCATAAGCAATAACAGCCTAAGTCGACTTAAGAAATTAGACCAGTGAAATTTTTGGTGGTGATTTTGAATAGCAACATCGAGACATTTTTCAAGACTCTCAAGACTCTTTTTTTTACTTTCTTTACAAACAATTAAATCCAATACATTTGCCTTAGTTGAAAAACAGTTTTGTTAGAAAAATTCGCCAGCAAAAATTTCAACTGGTCTAATTTCTTAAGTCGACTTAGGCTGTTATTGCTTATGACCACAGATATTAATAAAGCCTCATTGAAGACAAGGCCAGTCAGTATTTGGAGCCTAAGTGAATTTATGAGAACAAAGGGGTAATTATTTTATAAAATCGACGCGCTAATACTTAGTAGATTCATTGAGTTTTCAAAATTCTAAAATATTGTTTCTCGAAGTCTCGATCTCAGCTAAAATAAAATAAAATCTGTTCTGAGATTCCAAAATTTATTTCAAAAACGAATATTCTGAAAATTCACAATGTTTTCAAATACGTATTAATTAATCATGAAACAGAGCTATTTTGAAATTACTTAACTCTGAGATACAGCGCTCTCTAACTGAGCTTGGAGTTACTACGTTCTTTAACATTATTTCAAAATATCATTTGTTCTCAAGCAAGAAAGCCTCGACTCACCAAATTAAGATCTATCATAAGTGGGACTACTTTGGTATCACTTATTGGGGTACTTTTTATAATGGACAAATAAATTTCAGCTCAATTCTAAATATTCTCCCAAAAGTTTTTTCTTTCCCACGGAAAAAATCCTTCGAGGGAAAATAATATTTAGAGAATAGGAACAATATGAGAGGGAACCAGAGAAGAATGAAATTGTTCACCGTATTCCTTAACTACACCTCTTAACTATGAACCACGTTATCATTAAAGCCTTTTTAAATTAGCATTGATATGAAGAAATTAGTATAGTAATATATCATGTGATATGTAGGCCCAAAAATAGGTTATCACCTTACGTCTGCTGAATTAATATGTTACCTATACTTATTCGTGTATGTATGTAAATTAATCATGATTTTAAGCATACATTTTGTTTTTACTTTCTAAAAATAATAGTTTAATGTGGATTTATATACTTAGATAATAAAGCTTAATGCAATTGAGATATGTTTGAAAGCGACATATAAGGAAATGAGTAGCGCAGCACGTTAGCATGGAAACAGCAAGTCAGTGATTGTAGAAAGCTTACTACCGTCAATATGATTAGATTAATAAAAAAAATAAACAATCACTATTTACATAGCTGGAAGAGTAAAATTGCTAATGAAAGCCCCATGAATAAGCAAACCGGTAATACCGCTAAAGTAAATGAAAGTTAGTTAAGCTGAGCAAAGCGCAATCATCTAAGAAAATTCCTACTCGTCTAAGCTATGTATAAACAAGGTAGTTCAAAAAGGTTATTAGCGGAGTGTAATGAAGTTTTTATTACTAAAAAGACTTTAAAGTTATGACTCATACATATATGTCGCTTGGAACAAACGAAGAATCAAATCACAAATCAAATTGATTCTTTATTTGAAAGTGAAATTGAAATAAAGCAAACCAAGGTTATAAATTACTTAAGCTTTTCGGAACACTTAAATACGACACACATGAGACGATTATTTAAGAACTTTTTCTTGGATCTGGATATAGATATCTAAGCGTCAAATAGATCTACCATTTTTGTATGACAGATTAAAATGAAATTATTGAAAAACAGGTTAAACAAGTAAGGAGTATGTTATTTGAAACATGAACAAAATGTAAAGGAGTGACATTCTTACGCTGATAAATAAAGAATATATAGCCCATACCCCGTTTATCGATACAATCGATTGTCGATTGAGTAAAACTTAAATCAAATCGTTTAAATTAACAGCTGTCACATAAGTCAACCCAATGATGACAGACGAAACGTCAACTTACATGCGATGTGGCGAAATGTGAATGCAGATGCGTTTGCTTGGGTTTTGGTTTGCCTTTCTGTTGTTGTTGCGGATATTGTTGTTCATATTCCTGTTTCTGACATTGTCGCAAATATTCTTGATATTCGCGATCAGTAAAATCACTGCGACGCCGCACAAGAATACATTCGCGCACAGGTGAACGTTCACCAGTAATTGTGGGACGACTTGTAGCTATCGATTCACGTCTATCTCTCACTATTGGAATATGTATGCTCGATTTTCGCTGAGTTTCTTGTTGTTGTGATTTCTGCGGTGGCGGATCTCTCTGCTCATTTTGCAGATTTGTTGCTGTTGTTGTTGAACCTGTTCTTAAACGATTATAACGCGCTGTACCCAAACTATTAGCGAAACTGTTTGGATTACGTGAATTATCGCGACGGCTTACGTGATGCCTTGAAAAGCCGACACCGTCTGCCTTATCTGATTCATTAGTCTCGTCATCAGTTTTGTTGGTCTCATTATCGCAATTGTTGTAGTCTCGGTTAAACTCGTTGGTGCTAAGCGTAGTCGCTTTCGCCTCACCACTCTCATCATCGTCCAATAGCACTGGTAGATGATGAAATTTTTTCTTACGATTTATTGGCGAATTACTAAGCGAACGACCTTTAGCGCGTTGTTGTAGAGCGGCACGTAAGAGCGCCGACTTTTTTGTTGTAGTTGATGCTGCACAATAATCGGTGACGGGCACATGATTGACACGTATCTCGGGAGGTGGTGGTCGGAGTGGTGTTTCGAAGACCGAACGGCGACGAAACATTGTTGTTTAGTTTGTTTGTTTTTGTTAGCAAGTCTTTTCTATATTTTTTTCCACGCAAGCTTGTTCAATTTTTTAAACTTTGAGTTCACTCGTTTTCTTAAGTGTGTTTTTAAAATTTTTTTTGTTTTCTTTTTCTGTGAGTATTTTCAATACAACCATTAAAATTTCACTTTCTAATGAATTAAACAAGCTACCCTTTTTAACGGGGATTTTTAAGATATGATTTATTCCTACCGTTTAAAGTTAGTCACTGCGCATTTTGTTTTCCTAAATCTATGTTTTGAAGTTGGTTCTAGTTATAGAAATCTAGAAAGTCATTAAAATCGACAATGGACAGTCGAGAAGGGAGAAGTGGTCCTTTCCAAATTTTTATCTCATTTTGGGATTGAAATCAAAATTTTTGGAAGATAGTATAAAAAGTACACCACCCTGGAATACAAATTTCTTCGAAGGGAACATAAGCCGCCAGCCCGATGAGTGCAGCTATTATCAGCATTGGAGCAAGCTTTATTATGACATCCGGTGTTTTCATGAGGTCTTCCTAATATAGTTCTAATCTTAGCTTGCGTCATTTATTGACGCTTTACCGCCTGGGCGATTTTGGCCGTTTCGCATCAAAGCTCGCCAGTCATTCCTTTTTAGCGATAACTGACGCGAGTCAAAGACTCCTCTTCCTCCGTTTCCGAATTCAGGTGTCGATAGGAGAACCTTCTGTACTGGAGCTTCTTTGTCCATTCGTATAACATGACCCAGCCAGCGGAGCCTTTGGGCTTTAATTCGCTGAAATATGATCAGGTCTGCGTAAAGCTCGTACAGCTCATCGTACATCAGGACTGGTATGATGAGAGACTTATAAAGACTAATATCGTTGGAGACATATAAACGATAATTGACTCAAGGGTTTGGGATTAAATCCCAGACAAAAGTCAGAAAACATATTAAGTTAGCGTTAAACTTGAAACAAGGTGAGGACAAAGAGGGGCTAGAGGTAGGCATACCGGTCGTAAGAGGCGACTAATATGCACATAGGCATTGACGTGCTAACTCGATGGTTGATCTACGGATATGATGCCTCTCATCTCTCATTACCCATCTTCTCCATCCGCATGTATAGAAGGTTCCACTGGTCATACCAATTCGCTACCACGACAGTCTGGCAGTACCGCCAAGGAATGTTAGTTTCGCTCCCCGAAACCTTCGGGGAGTGTTTTTGCTGTTAACAACAAAAACAACAACAACAACATCCCAAAGTTATAGATATATTTTGAGCTTCAAGACAGATCAATATGGATACTCCGCACTTGCATATCTATACCCCATACCAAACTACCCAATTAGATACTTTTTTTACGCAAACGTTTTTGATTCACAAAGCTGATGACCAAACCTTAAAACTCCCTAATTGTGTCATTAGACGAGCATTTGAATCGTTGTTGTTGCGATATCGCAATTTTCATATCAGTTTGGGTGTTATTGGGTGTTTATGATTGATTTTGTGATTGCCTGACTGATTAGGGAGTAGGTATTGCGCAGTAATATAAACGCTATCTACTTAATATTCTATAAACCACTTGAGAATTACATCAATATGCTGGCATGAAATCAAACCTAAAGATATTCACCATGGTATGGCGGTAAAGAAGAGCGATGACAAATGATATTACTTTGTTTCACAGCTCGTATTGAAAGATTTGGACGAAATACGGCATATACATAGTATGCTTCATTCTAATAGTACATTTACACCGCACCAAATTTGGTAAATTTGGCGCTATTTTCCATACAAATCTCATTTTACAAATTTGGCCTCATTCGCCGAACAATACTATCCACAGGTCCTCAAAATAGCAACCCTGCCTGTGGTCCACATTTAGAATTGCCCAGCAAGAACCTTACTGGGTAATTGACGTGTGATAACTTTAACATTATGAACAGCTGTAAATAACAATTTCAACTAGTTTTTTTTTTAAGAAAATGGCCCCGTTCTTCCTGACTCTTCATTTATTGTTACCTTACAGGTGTTTAAAACATCACGGCGGTGCATTTTCTTTCGGTGGCTTTATGTTCGGGTAGAAGATTCTTGCAGGGAAGGTGAGCCAAAAGCAAATTTGCTAGTGTAAACAGGCCCTAGATTCTCTAACTGTGAGTTTTGAAATGTACACTTTTTTCCCATATATTTTAAATGGTGAAAAGGTGAAAATTTCAAAACTCACTGTTAGAGAATCCAGACCCATGTTCGAAATGAGTCATTCAAATTATCCAAATTTGGTGCAGTATAAATGTACTATAAGAGTTTCTACTTGGGTGTTGCCACTTCGGGCGGTCTACAGGGTTGCCACCTATCTGATTTTATTTTTTTAAATATTGAGCAAGATACGCCAATATGAGTATAAAAGGAAAGTTGATTTCGTCCGTATAACAACGAAGATATTTTTAGGCAGGGTTGTCAGCTAGAGTTGCCACCCAACCCTATTTTATTTATTCCTTCGTATATCGACCACTATCTCGGTAACGGCTAAAGCAATTTCGATAGTATGCCTCACTCTAAGAGTATATATCTACTTGGGTGTTGCCACTTGAGGCGGTTATAACAAGGTTGCCACCTATTTGATTTTTTTAAAAAAAATATTTAACAGGTCACCACAATTTTCTCACTTAAAGACGGTCTAAGGGAAGAGATGACATAGAAAGTTCGTCGTTTTATATCAAATAGTTCATGAGAGCGTTCGGGGAGTACTTTTTTCTTGAACAAGCACGAAAAATTTCAGAGTTGTGCATTTTTCAGTAGCCCACCTATTCCATATTTATTCTGACTTTTTCAAAGTTTGAATATATTTAAAAAAAATATTGAAAAAAGAAGAGAAACTTGTAGTAACTAAAAAAATAAAAAAAAGTCTGTAATTTAAGAAAAAAAATCTCAAAAAAAAATTCCAAAAAAAGTTTTAATTTTTTGTAAGCTTAAAAAAAATCCAAAAGTTTTTTAACTTAAAAAAAAAAAAATAAAAAAATTTCAAAAATTTGTTTTAAATGAGAAAAAATATAAAAATAAAAATGCTAAACAGAAAGTCCAGTAAATAATCTATTTTTTTTTTGTTGTGCGTGTTCAACAATGTACCAATATTGCATGCTCCAGTTTGTTGTGATTTTTTAAAGTTGCTCCTTTTCATCAGATTTATGTTTAATAAATTTTTTTACTAAATTTTAAATTATATAATATTTTTAAACATTTTTCAAATCACCAAAACAACATTTCTTTAATTTCACTAATATTTATTTATCTCACTTTGCAATTAATTTTTTTTCTATTTAAATTTTTTTTTTTCAAAAAGTTTCAACTCATTTTTTTGATAAACTTTTTTTTATAAAATTTCTTTCACAATTTTTTTTGCACTTCAGGTATGTATTGCAATTCCATATAAAAAAATCCAGTTGATGCAAACTATTTACATATTTACACTTTTTTTCGTTATTGCACTCCGTTTGTTAACATGCGATCACTTTACTAAATCATCACCACACAGTTGCAATCATCACTGGAAACTACTTGGCTATGGTAATTCGTTGTGCTAGCGAACCAACAAACCCACCAACAAAAGACGATCGCGTCATATCATTTAGGTATTTGCTTTTATTATTTGTACAATTTTTTTTTTTGAGGAGCAGCAGTACTTGTTTATATACATGTTTACCTAGATAGGTACATGCCATGAAATAAATTTGGAAAACCTTACTTGTCTGGCAAATTAGCACATTCACACAAAAGCACGCAAGTACCTAAAAAGACTGAAAACCGACGATTCGACGAGCAAACAAAAACACCAACTAAGTAGTAGGTATGATCAAAACCATGGAATGATCCAGCAACTCACCACTTCCAGTGAGCAATATAAAAAAACAAACGAGTCGGTGGTGTTGATTGAGCGCGGGAGCTACACATGCACACTCATACATTAACAACTGGAAATGAAAATATAATCCGGACATGTGGTCAGGTAAATAGCAGGCAGGGTGATGGCCAACTAGCCCACAACATGAAAGAGCGCAAAGACCAATCAAGTTTTTGCATACGACTCGTTACAGGTGCGAGGCACAAGCGGAGGTAAATAAAGAGGTATGGAGACTAGACTGATTGAAAAAAAAAAAAAACATTTTTATCTTCTATCTAAACTTAAAAGTTTTGTCTTGGTTAAAAAATAACTTCGAATTCGGCAATTTTTGATTTTTTTACGATTTTAGAAAAAACACGATTTCAAGAAAAACTGGGGATGGGGACAAGGAAATGGATATGGAAAGGTATAGGACTAAGGATAGAGATAGGGATAGGGCTAGGAAGGGGAATATTGATAGGGATGGGGATAGGGATAGGGATAGGGATAGGGATAGGGATAGGGATAGGGATAGGGATAGGGATAGGGATAGGGATAGGGATAGGGATAGGGATAGGGATAGGGATAGGGATAGGGAAAAGGAAAAGGAAAAGGAAAAGGAAAAGGAAAAGGAAAAGGAAAAGGAAAAGGAAAGGGAAAGGGAAAGGGAAAGGGAAAGGGAAAGAGAAAGGGATACGGATAAGGACAAAAACAAGCATATGGAAAGGGAATTGAAATTGAAAGGAACAGGAGATGAGTAGAAAGACGAAGAAAAAGACGATATAAGGAAAAGGAGGAGAGAGAGAAATGTGGATCATATAATAGGAAAGAATAGATGAGCAGGGAAAGAGTTAATTTTTTCAGATGAATTTTAGGACGGCGCGACGTCTGCCAGGCCATTTAGTATTTTTCTATAAAGTAATATTTTTTTCAGCACACCCTAATGTACATAAACAATTCTTATTCATTATACCTCACTAATGGACACAATTAATATTTTAAACAACATGAAGTTAAAAACAATTAGCGTCATAATTTTTACAGTTAACTTAATTACTCTTATTGTGGTAGCATTAACAAAGCGAGCGACCGAGAGAGAGATTGTGGTCAGAAATCAGTTGATAGCGACGCGACGTTTCCAAGAGATATGTACAAAGCACACAAGGGACGATCAATAAGTAAGGCCATCACCCAAGAGGCTTTTAAAGGAAATGATTCTGGAAAATATATCAATTCTCCTGGACAGGGTATTTTATTACGACATCTTTCAGTAACACTTGATGGATTTAAAGTCCAGTGAATACTATTGTGTCAAAACAAAGTTTAGCCAGGTTTAACCGTTTCAAGGAAACTAATAAAAGTGAAGTAAAGCTCGGAACTATTTTCAAATCTCCTTATATTTATATATATATATATATATATATATATATCCACTACTATTTCGGGCAGCGATCGACCGATTTGGATGAAATTTGATAAGGCATAAAGTGCTTCATTCTAAGATTCTCTACTTGGGTCTCACCACTTGAAGCAGTTTACAGGGTTGCCATTTATCTGATTATTTTTTAAATATTCAGCAAGATGTCAATATGGGTATCGACGGAAAAGTATTTTCAAGCAGAGGGTTTTCTACTTGGGTGTGATCACTGTTTAAAGGGCTGTCCTCGAGGGAACATTTTCATTATTTTCTGCCGCTGCAGCCCTGAAGAATATCTTTTTCTGCTAGTTTAAGCATTATTAGAACAAGTAATTTAATTTAGTTTTTATGAAAGTGGTGAAATTCTATTAATTGCTAACAAATAGCAATTAAATAATTATGTGTACCTACTATACAAAATTTTATAAACAACTGCAAATTATAATTGCAAGTAATAATCAACCACTTCCATATAAAGACTTCCAACTCAAGAGGGTTTTCTACAACCTACTTACTCATAAGTAGATACTAAATAAACGGAATAATTATGAAGGCCATAGCCTTTGGTGTGGCATTATAAAAAGTCGGCCATTTATTGTCTCTTACTTTTGTATACAAACGTCAGTGTGTGTATGTTAATAGGTGATGAGGTGTTTATTTGTTCAAATGATTACGGAGAGACACATCATCAAATTTTTTGTTTTTGTACTTAATAAATATTAACTTTTCGTAATTTGCACTGCAAACTTTTGTATGAGACTTTATGAGTCATTGACCCTGCTCCCTCTTTTCTCTGCTTACTTTTCCTCCCTCTTCCATATTTTTCTCTGCGTACTTTTCCTATTTTCCTTTCTATCCCTCTTCCTTTTTCCCATCTCATCTTTATTTTTCTCTTACTCTTCCGCTACACAGCCGTCTGCATTCTCTGTTTCCCTTCCATCTTTTTTTCCTTACCTTTTCTATTTTTCTTTCTCTTTCTCTTTCTTGGCTACTTTCAACCAGTCTTATAAAGGACTTCTCTACGTCACGCACTTGAACTACTGAAATATATGTACAAATCAAAAACAGAAAAATGCATCGTACTTTTCTAGAGAGACTTCCAGAAAGATATACCAAGATGAGACGGTAAAGCCTTTTTTTCATACTAGCGGACCCGGCATATGTTATCCCGCCGAAAGGTAGACCAGCGCAAACCCCCAACTTTTCTGTTTTCCCGTATCACATTTTAGAAGATATCTCATTAATAATATTGCTTATGACAGCACTTGTTAGCACCTTTCGTTTGATACCCATATTATACTAACGCATTTTTGGTCCCCCCTGGTCCACATATGTATTGGTCGATAGTTCTAAAACCAGCCGAGTTATCGAAATAAGAGACTTCTTAATTTTTAAGTTGAACGTCTATTAATACAATGATGACGGGTTCTTTAAATTAGATTTAACAGTTTTCGAGTGATCCCTCGACACACATAAAGACATACAGATTCTAGAAACTGTTGATTTGTATTCTATTGGCTAAATAAGGATTGTTACAATTTTATTTTATGTAGAGATAGGCTGGGTGCAGAAACACTATATCTCAAAAACTGAAATACTCCCAGTCTCATATTTTCTTTGAAGAACTTCCCAACTTAGATAAAAAAAAACCGTATTTTAGAATGAGTTTCAAAAACGCCCTGTCTGAACAGAAATTCAATAGGTTTTGATCTAAGCCAGGGCTTAATAAAAAAATTTTAAGAGCTAGAACATTCTTCAGACAATTCGAACTTCGAAAGCCCATAACGAAATTTTGGAGGCTAATTTCGAAAAACGGGATACGTAGTATTTTTATGTATGTCACAATCTCTTAAAAAAACTTGTTAAGATGCCATACCCAGAAAAAAAGTTGATTTTGCTGTATAGTATAATTGGTTCAATTTTTCTAATCTACAGCTGAGTGGAAAATTCTTATCTTGAAATGATTATATTTTGTTTTCTTTTTCAATATAAAAATCACTTCAGTTGAAAAGTTCTGTAGATAGCAGTAAATGGCAGTTTGATTTTATGGGAAAATCCAACAAAAACCAAAGTAATAAAAGACAAATATCTTGGTATATGTAGAGTAAAGCCTCTTGGAGGTCTTTTATCATTATCATCAACGGAAATAATAGTTCAAGCAGTCCAAAATGATCCCAAAACGATCCAAAAAATATCCCAAAATTACCCAAAAACAATCACAAAAGGCGATATCGTAACCAATGAAGTTCTACTGAGGTGCGAAAGTGACCACAAAATCATCCCGAAAAATGATCCCAAAATGATCTCAAATGATCCGAAAACTATCTCAAATTGACCCTAAAGAGATCCCAAAACGATCCCTAAATGACCCCAAAATGATCCGAAAAGATTCTAAAATAATCCAAATATAATCCCAAAATATACAAATACAATGTGGTAAAATGGTAACCCTGTTCGACAACCCTATTTGAAAATATTTGAGTTGGTATGTCCCCGAAAATACCTTTCATTTGATACCCTTATTGGCATGTCTTCCTATATTATGTATTTAAAAAAAAAAAAAACTTGAGATATGTGTGGGCCCTGTAAACCGACCCAAAGAGGCAACAAAAAAGTGGGCAGTCTTAGAAGTATCTTACTATCTCTTTGCCAAATTTCATAGAAATCCGTCAAGGGATTCTCGAGATAGTACCGGATATACTGCGATAAGGAGGCAACCCTAGGCGGCCACCCTACATTAATATTTTTTGGCATGCTGCCGAAAATACCTTTCATTTGATACCCAAAATGGCTAGTCTTACTCAATATTAAAAAAAATGAGATATGTAGGTGGCAACGCTGTAATACCCGGCAAATGGCAACACACAAGTGGATTACCTTAAGCGGTTCTCGAGATAGTACCGGATATAAAAATATATTGCGGTAAGGTGGCAACCCTACTTGAAAATATTTTAGTTGGTATGTCGCCGAAAATACCTTTCATTTGATACCCATATTGGCATATCTTGCCCTATAATTTACAAAAATTTAGATAGGTGGCAACCCTGTAAACCTCCTCAAGTGGCAACTCCAAGTGGTTAGTCTTCAATCATACTATCTACATTCAAAATTTCATCCAAAGCTGTTAAGCGTTTCCCGAGATAGTCCGGATATACAAATATGTATACAAGTTTAGCTCGTTTAAAGTTATAAAATTACATACGCACATAAAAATAAATACTTAAATCACAAAAGCTTTACACCACCCTGTTGCAAGCCAAAGCAAGCAAAAGTTCAACCCAAAAAAAAGCTCACAAATATTCGCAAAAAAAGCTTGCAAAATAAACTCAAATGCCATTGCAATTAAAACTCATACACACATAAATACTTACTAACTGTACAAAGAAAAGCTTCAATAAGCACTTATAAATGGCAATATGAAATCAAATATGGCGAGCGCGAGCGTAAGCTTATGAGATTTTTTTGAGTGAAGAGGTTTGCTTTTAAGTAGCGTAATTATAGAAGTCGCGAAGGTGTATTCGCGTGTTTGTATTTGTGTTTTATTTTCATTGCTTTGATTTTTTTGTGCTTTTGTTTGGCTTTTACTTTTCTTGTTAGCGGCAGTCAAAATGACCTTGCGCTGTTAGTGATTTTCACTATCTAATACTTTAAGTGCCGCTATTATGCGTTCTTTTTTCGCATGAATGCATGTGTGCATTCATTGATTTTGCAAAAACAAAACAAAATGCATAGGGTGGCTGTTTAGTAAAATAATTGGGGGCAACATAACGGGTTTTAAAATGCATGTCTATATTTCTGTTTGTTTGTACGCGCATCACTCGAAAACCGCTGTATCGAATTGAATGCAGTTTTCATCGATGTATTGCTGGGTGCCCATTCAAAGTTTTAGAATGCATTTTACAGCAAAAAAATACCTTATTCTAAATTTATACAGTGGTGGCGATAAAAGTTGACTTGAAATAGTTGTATACATATAGTGAAGTTGGAGCGTCACTTGACTATTATTAGAACAAAAACAATATAAAATTGTACAACCGAAAGGTATTGTCGGTATATTGGGTTAACCTTGCGCCTTAACGCAAAGTTTTAGGACAGACCATTAAATACCACTACACAGAGCAAAGGCTTTTTAGAAACTGTTTTCACTTTTCGAGCTTAAATGAAGTAAAATCTTGTTCGGTACTTACCCCTCTGGAATCACGGAATAAAATGGCAGCATGATGAGGATCCAAAGTACCATCACCACGTAAGCCTCGACTAGCTGCACCCAAAGAAGCACGTCTTTTCTCCAAATCGGCTGAGGCACGTCGCATATGAGCACCTAGTTGTGAAGAAGAAGAAAATACGAAATTTGATAAGTAAATTACGCGAACAAAAAGAGTAGAGTTAAAACAAAAATTACAACAAGTTACAGTGTGGCATTTAAAAATTCTAAATACAAAATAAAAACTAAATTTTCTCTAGCATACTTAACTTCTTTCTTACTCACTCTTCGTTCAATACCCTTTACACAACTAATTTTTACCTTCTTTCACAATCTTCTCATAGATTTTATATGTCGCACCACAATCCTCCAATATTCGATTCCGCCGACTCAATGTATTCACATCCAAACTTTTCGAACGCGAACGGAAATTCTCTTGTGGATCATTTTTCGGTGAAGTGCAAACACTATTCGAATCATTGGATTTTCTTGGCCAAATATGCACTTTTTTCGAAAATTGTTTCAACATTTCATGTATTGAATGATGATGATGACCATTGTGTTCTTTTGATTTTTTATGTTCACGTGGCAATGAATTATCACTATCCTCATTTTGTCCCAAACTCTTCGCGAAGCTACTATTATCAAAACGCTGTTTAATGGTGTAATCGTCCAGCGATGTGCCAGCAGCAGCACCCACACGATGGAAGATTGAATTGATTGTGGGGCGTTCGGGTGTGCGTGCACAGCTCGCACCTGTATGTGTGAAATATTGATGATCGGCTTGCGATTCATAAATATCATCGAGATCATGTGGAAAGTAGCCTCCTTGTGCTGTGACAGCGACGGGTGGTGAACAAGAATATTCCTGCTGATAACGGCGTAGGCTCTGTGTGAATAAAAGAGGTGCATTGCAAAATATTGAATTAAATTATGTTATGTTCAACTTGTGTGGTATTTTTGGTGATATATTCTTACAGCATATATAGCTGGACTCTGAGATCGTTTCGAGCAGGAGTTACGTCTGAAACTACTGCCATAACTTTCATAGGAACTGCGTGTTATGTTGCTGATATTTGATGGCGAATTGCGGAAGTGGTTTTGTAGCGATTTGTTACCCTCTGGCACGGGTTGTGGGCTGGAAGATTGCACTATTTTTTCTCCTTTTTCTGAAATTATGGAAAAAGGTTGTTAACAATAAATCCTGTTGAACGATGTCAATGGGAGAAGAATGTAAGGCAAATAGAGATTAAACAACTAATTATGCACCTACTGTGATCTCAAGTCCTAGAGTTCGAAGTTTCGCCCCACGTAGAGTAAGACTAAGCGAAGGATTTTCAGCTTAAGAGGAAAAGCATCACACTTGTTTCCTGGGGCAGATATAACTGGCCTACGATGGAGGATCGGGCTGGTGTCGGGAAATCGATGTTGATTCTTAGGAACGATGCTGCTGTTGTTGTTGTAACGAGGTGTAGCCCTGCCTAATGTCAGACAGGGTCAGTCCGAGTGTATTGCTCTTGGCCGGGTCGATATAAGACAACGGCCCGGATCGTTTCGGCACGATGGGTACAGCACAAGTACTGGCACCGTTCTCGTAGAACCGGCAAGAAACTATCCATGTAGGCCATGTAGGTCATTTAGCGTTACCCAGGGTGCACCAACGGGGAGGCGACCTACTCTTACACCCCCTTACGATCGGTAATAGCACTACCACAGGTCTAGAGTCCCTGGGTGTCAGACATTCAAAGGCCGTGATCTTTTCAGAAACTCTTGAAAAATTAAGTTTTCGGGGGGAAACGAAAACTCTGAGTGCCTGCAAGTACGGAGAAATAGTGATCTACGTCTTTGTAGACCTAGATAGGTTGATCTTTGGATTGATGCCCTACTCCGAACAAGGATAGCTGAAACCAACCTGGAAGACGAACTTTTAAGAGCCAAGAAAGGATGTGCACAGGGAGAAGTATTGCCACCCCTGCTGTGGGGTGTAGTGATGAACCAACCATTGCAGTTAGAAAAGACAATGGCATATGATGTCAGGGCTACGCGGACGCCATTGTTCCTTCAATAACACCTTTTATAGGATGACTATTCTTCACACGAGGTTTTACTGACCGAATAAACATATTACATACTATCTCGCTTAAGCTTCGTCTTGGACGCGGACCTTCAGACGAGTTGGCGAAGAGGAGATCTCTAACAGCCATGAGAACAATATATGTACATAGGCTAACACACTGAGCTCAGGTGAAGGCAATGATGGGTGAAACACTCTCTGGTTAATGGCAAAAGTTCTCCTAGGATATTTCAGGCTCAAGGCGCTTATGAACTAATTGGGTAGTTCCGAGGCAGCTTGTGTGGTTTTTGAACCTTCGGAGAGTAGACTTCAGTAGTGACAGACATAAGTACCTCACCACTGTATCCTAAGCTCGGTAACTCGAGATTAGACAACTTTGCTTACCAGCGCGCATATATTCTGGAGAATGAGGTATTACAGGGTTATTGTGTAGGCTCAAGCGATCTTAACCATAAGAAATTCAAACAGGAAACCAGATGTCGTGGACCAATATCGGCTAAAACACCATTTCATACTTTTGGGGAAAGGACCTCGAAACTGCGAAATCCTCCTGATAGCAGTAAAAGGCCCGGAATCTACATTCGTGTTTTCAGGACAGCTTCTGATCTAGTTGTTGTTGTTGTAACGAGTTGTAGCGCTGCCCAAATATCAGACAGGGTCACCCCGCGTGTATTGCTCTTGGACGGGTCGATACAAAAAAAAGGCCCGGGTCGTTTCGGTACGATGGGTAGGTACACACAAGTACTGGTACCGTTCTCGTAGGCCATGTAATATTGTAAGATACTTGGTTTTAATTAAAGATCGTCTTATTTCCTCCAGAAAAAACAGGTTCCATTTAAAATTAGCAGTCTAATAATCTCAAACCGAGCCTAAATCAGGAAAGCTGTTTGTATCGCGGTTCTTCTTCTTCCTTTCCTAGCACTTCCACCTCCATCATCTCTCTCCAAAAATGCACATGATAAATAACCAATCAATTTCACTTACCCTGTGGCCAATTAGGTGATTTGGAATTGGTCGATGACCCCGAACTGCTGCCCGAATCAACGCTATGCAAACGATTTGTTGTGTCATTATTGGTGCTGCACGAATCGTTGCTATCGTAAATGATGCTGTCACGTGGATAGCTATTACGTGTGCCAAAAGGTGAATTATTATCGTGATGGGATGAGCAAGCGCTCTCAACGCTCAATTGTTTTTCGACAGCATGCTGACGATATAAATGCGTTATGCCATGCATAATGATTATTTATAAACTTATTTATAATTTAAAATTTATTATGATAAATTTTTTTATTTATTTATTTGTTTTAAATTTATATGTATTTATCTATAATTAATATTTGTTTGTTATTTATAATTTTTATTTTTAGATTTTAAGTAATTGAAGTAAAATCACACTTTGCAAATTAAAAAAAAATACTGAGGAGTTTTGTTAAATTTTTTTTCACAGCAAAAAAAATATTTAAATGAAATCACACTTTGTAGCAGGATGGCGAAAGTTTACATAAATTTTAATTTTTTTTTTCTCTAGCCCAAGGCAAGGCCAAGATGTGTGTAATTTTTTAAAATCACAAATCACATAAATTGTTTTAATTTTTTTTTTTTTTACTTTTCAGTGTTGGACTTCATTTACTTTTTAAAGTCACATGTTGTTGTTGCTTCACTTTTCATGCACTTTTTATATGCAATTTTTCGCAAAACAGTTTTTTTATTGTGTTCAATTTAACTAATCAATTTGTTGACAGGGTGACGGCCAATGTCGGTCACCTTGTAGTTGACTTTTATCGACGTTGTTGTTGTTGTGCTTGCTGTTATTTGCATTACACATGAAAAATTGTCATGTAAAAATTTTATTCATTAACTGTTGCACTACTGCTAGTTGTTGTTATTTTCGCTTTTGCGGTGTGTGAGCGACACCTTGTCGGCCACCCACTCATTAAATTCTATACAAATGCCACGCAACCGGCATCCAATTTCAAAAGCAACAAAAATAAACATAAATAAAATCAGCTACAAGTGTTTCTGTTGGTGGTTGTGGTGATGTTGTTTGTGGAGTAATCGTTGCTCAACTAAAAAAAATTGGAGCTCACTCTCTTATTACACTCACTCACTTCCGCTGCTTGCGTAAGCGCAGCGCTGCTGACAGTCACTTTTTTTTTGAGTTGACTTTACGAATGCACTACACTTTTTCACGTTTGCATAGTTGCACAATTTTCGAGTTTTTTTGTTGTTATTATTTTTGCCGCCTATAATGTAGACGGCGACGACTTTTTAGTTGCCTTTTTTTTGTTGTTTTACTATTTTTACAACCACACATGCACGACTTTGTATAGAAATGCACTACATGTAATACAAACAAATTTAATCGTGTCTATGGCGCGAGTAATCTGGCTCCCACTCGCTTTTTTATGGTTGCCACTGCCAATGCAGTTCGTCGTTATTGTAATTGTTGTTTGTTTTTTACACGATAGTGTTGCTATTTTCACTGCTATAAGTATATTAGCTTTGATTAGTATTGTTGTTGTTGTTGCTATTATTTGCAACAATATTTTTGTATGTGTTGCAATTGTCACAGCGTTGCTGGTTGAATGACCTGTAAGTAAGTCAAAGTTGTAGAAAACAAAAATTGAACATGTTTAAATTTTTTTTCTAGTTGTACGCACGCACACACTCTCCCCCTTCTAGCATGCTGTTCGACGAATATGATTGTAGCTGGGTTTTGTTTCTGAATGAGTACACATTTGGAGGTACCTACTAAATCAATATAGAGAGCATTTCCACCTATGTACATATTTATTTTCGTGTGCTAATTTTTGCTCTACAGTTCGATGGAAATGTCAGTTAGAATTGGAGTAGTGTTCTAAAATTTTTGTTTGCTTTTTTATTTCTCTTATAATTCACAGATGCTTTTTCGTGTTTGGGTAAATACAAATCATTGGCAAATCCAGGATTTTGGAAAGGGAGGGGTTCAAATATTTTTTTCCGTGGACATTTTTTATTCTTAAAAATCGACTGTTAGGGTTGTTTTTCAAAAAAATATATATCTACATTTGTTAGTACGGGCAATGTCAAATTAAAGGAATCACGCAACTTTTACTATATTGTTTTTGGTAATTTTTTACTATATTTTTTTCTGTAATTTTTTCTATATTATTTGAATAAATTTTACTATCTTTTTTGTGTAATTTTTACTATATTTTTTAAGTAATTTTTTACTATATTTTTTGTGTAATTTGTACTATTTTTTTGCTCAATTTTGCTATATTTTTTGTATGGGTCATTTTTTACTATATTTTTGTGTAATTTTTACTATTTTTTTGCTCAATTTTGCTATATTTTTTGTGTGTAATTTTTAATTTAATTTTTGTTTGTGTAATTTTTACTATATTTTTTGCTGTATTACTGTGAATAATATGACTTTTTGGATTCCGAAATGAAGGGTTTGAACTTGAAAACCACCCCCGTGGAGCGGCCCTGCTTATAACTGACACATGCTTTTTTGTGCTTTCTAAAGAATAAACTTGATATAGCATTTTCAGGTCGAAAGAAACCTTCCTTAGAAAAATGTTTCATTTGACTTGAAAAAGATCTGACAATTGACATCTCGTAGGACATCAGCACGTAAAAAATACCAGTTGCTCATATAGAAGTAAGACATTTGGCGGACTAGTTGGCTGACTAGTTGGGCTTGGGTGGACATACTAGTTGTTAAGTAGTTTTCAACGAGTTGCTTAGATTGCAGGGTGTCTACACATTCCTTAACAAAAAAATGTTACGTATACGTCATATCACTCTTATGAAAATTTTAATGGACTTTTGGTTATTAAATCAAGGGGGGCAAGTATGGGCAAACATTTTTTTCAGGAATCGATAGAAAATATTACAAACTTTCATTTTATTCTAGCTAGAAGGTGTAGCATGCGGTAGCACACACACTTTTTGTCTACCCAAAGTAGGAAAGGTAAAATTTGTGAAAAAAATATTTTGTCGATTGTACTGTATTTTTTTATTTAACCAAGGAGGTGCTACATTTTCGTTTAAAATCGCAACAAAGGCATGAAGTTTTGCAAAAATTCTAAGGAGTTATATTTGAATAAAGCTGAATCACTGTGTGTTCTTGAAATACATTTTTTTTTTCAACAAATCACAAGAAAAAAAATGTACCCAATGTTTCACAATTTTTTTAACCTGTTTTTGGAAATCTATGGCAAATTGTTTTCTTTTAAAAAAACATATACCCAACTACCCAAATTAAGCTCTATTATTTGCACCCTAATTAGAATCAGTTCAACTAATGTTTAATTAAGGTTCGCTTTCGACAAATCTTATCTAATTAATTTGTACTTGACCTAGTTGTTCTAAGAAAACACAAAAAAAAAAAAAAAAACACAAAAAAAAAACAAAAAAAAAAGAAACTTAATATTTACTGTAAATACCTAGATAAGCAAATAAAAAATTCGAATTTTTTTCTTCTAAATTCTAATGGAAGTGACTTGTTACCGACAGAAATATAAAATTATTGGGACAGCCTAATGTAAAGATATTGCAGCGAAGATCAGCAACATTAACTGTGTACTTATGTATTCACGTATCAACATACCTATGCTGTGGATATGCAAACCACCACCTTTTTTACCAGTCTTGTTTTCGTTGGTAATAATTGACTCTTATATACAAACGTGCATACTCATATTTTGTCTATGCTAAAATGTACTTATATACCTTCTATTGTCTAAATCTTCATTGTACTAATTTTTTATGATACAAACACTTAACTATTGAAAAACAATGTATGTATTAGAAAACGGATGATTTTACGGTATTATCACGCGAGATCTTATGTGTATATTTCTTGCATAAATAAGAGTCATACAAATTTTAATATCACAGTTGCAAACGAGAAGACGAAAAATACAAAATAATTTTTAAGCTGCTCACGCTTGTACGGAAAATTAAATTCGAGTCGCTAACAAAAATTTTGTGTGTTTTATTTTATTCGGAAACAACTGAGTTGCGTTGACCGCAACATTCTTAAAAATTATTTTTGAAATTAAATTTAGAAAGTCAAACTTTCAAAAACTACTATATTCGGAAAATTTCTTCAAAAGTTCTGTTTAAATTCGAATCAGCAAATCGCGAAAATGTTCAATAATCGCGGAAAAAGTTCGGAAAAGAGTTGTAAAAAATGTGATGAAATAGACAACGAAAGTATGGTCCAGTGTGACACCTGCGACGCATGGTACCATTTTGATTGCGTTGGAGTCGACAGCAGTATAGCTGACAGGAGCTGGTCATGTGGAATTTGTGACCACAACGGGTCAGCACGTAGCATGCAAATGACAGCAACATCACCACCAACAAACAACAACCAACAAGAGCAGACTACTACATCCGTCTCGATTCGGGGACAGGCTCCGAATACTGAGTTAAATCTACCGCAAAATGTTACTGCTGCAACCACTTCTACCGCCGAGGGTGTACCTATACAAATGACGTTCCCGACTTCGCAATCAGCCACCGCTGTTAGTTCATCCTTACCAATGTTTACGCCTAACTGCTGGGACTTTTGGGATTTTGAATCCAGCCCACAAATGCAATGGCGCCAACCAGCTATGATGACTACAGGGCGTTATGCAACGCTCCCAGCAAAGGTATCTTCGAGCCAAGTCATACCAGGTAACAAATCAGTTTATTCAGCATACCCCACATCGTGCGTACCAACTGCCAGAGAAGGTGCGCCAAACGTTCAAAGAGCGCAGATGCCAAACAATCACGACCTTCACCGCAAGCTACAACTGGAAAGGCTAGAAGAAGAAATGACAATTCAGCGACAATATTTGGAAAGTAAGTATAAAATCCTATCGCAGTACGATGAGCCGCATACAAGCAACAACGCATATTTTACGTCTGCCGTCGGGCCTTCGCCCCAACAATTGGCTGCAAGACAGGCTATCCCCAAGCAACTTCCGACTTTCAATGGAGATCCTGACGAATGGCCACTTTTCATCAGCAGCTTTGAAAATAGCACGGCTGTAGCGGGATACACCGACGCAGAGAATTTGATAAGGCTGCAGGCATGTCTAAAAGGTAAAGCACGCGACGTCGTAAAGAGTAAGCTGTTCATGCCATGCATGGTATCAGATATAGTCAAAACTCTCAAGATGTGTTTCGGTCGTCCGGAATACATTCTTGAGCGCGCCGTAAGTAGAGCTCGTGCACTCCCACCAGTAAAAGACAAATTAGAGGCGCTTATCGAATTTTCTCTTTGTGTGAGGAATATCTGCACGACGATGGAAGGGTGCCAAATGTATATGCACCTACACAACCCATTGCTAGTGAAGGAACTGGTTGATAAGCTCCCTAATAACCAGAAGCTAAATTGGGCTGTTCACCCTAAAGATGACAAAATTCCCGTAGTCAAACAATTTAGTGAGTGGTTGTACAGCTTAGCTGAAGCAGCTAGCACAGTGGTTAGCTTAGTACCAGCTAATACTCGCATGATTAATACCCATACAATAGAAAAGAGTCAAGATCGCTCTTCAGCAAAAGAATCGTCATATCAAGGTAAGAAGTGTCCAGTGTGTAAAAGAGGTGATCACAAAGTAGCGCAATGCGAATCATTTGAAAGCCTCTCACTTCAGCGAAAATGGGATGCAGTGAAAGTGAATAATCTCTGTCGACAGTGCCTAAACCCACATAGGCGCAAATGCTACCTAAACAGAATCTGCGGTAAGGATGGATGCACTTTTAAGCATCATCCTTTGCTCCATAAAGCGGTAAGCCAAATTCAGCCGGCTAGCACGGTAACTGATGTTTCAAATGCACCGGTAAACACCCATTGCGATAGCTTCGAGCGAAAGCAACCTTTTTTCAGAATCGTACCAATTCATGTTCATTCTAAAGATAAAACAATAAACACTTATGCATTTTTAGATGAAGGTTCATCCGTTACTTTGATGGAAAGAAAGGTGTTCGACGAACTTGGTTTGGATGGTGAAAATGATCCTCTGTGTCTACGTTGGACCGGCAACACAACGCGCCATGAAAGAAACTCTGTTAAAGCAGCGATACAGATATCGAGTACGACAAATGACCGCAAGTATACCTTAAAGGACATCCACACCGTCGACGACCTCGATCTGCCACCACAATCAATTGACGTTTCCGAGTTACAAAAGGCGTACCCATATCTAGCAGGTCTACCAATCGCATCGTATGACAATATAAAACCATCAATTTTAATCGGCGTGGATAACTGGAAGCTTGCGATTCCACTCAAAATAAGAGAAGGAGCATGGACACAGCCAATAGCCTCGAAAACCCGCTTGGGATGGACGCTACAAGGGTGCGATGCTGGGCGCAGTCAAGAATTCAGACTAAATATTCATACATGTGATTGCCATAGGAAATATGATGAGTTGCATGACATGGTAAGCGATTTCTTTAAGATTGAATCCTCTAAACCGACTCAAATAATGTCCAAAGATGACGCAAAAGCCGTAAGTATTATGAATGAAACATGTCAAAAACTAGGTAACCGTTTCGAAATTGGACTATTATGGCGTGACTGTAGCGCCACCTTGCCTGATAGCTATGCTTATGCGAATCGCCGATTAGACTGTTTACGGAAAAAGTTTAAGAAAGATCCTCAATTGAAATTTACAATACAAAGTCAAATTGACAACTTGATAGCAAAGGGCTACGCGAAGAAGCTGATGGAGGAAGAGATTGAACAGCCTGAGGGCAAGGTATGGTACCTACCAATATTTATTGTAACTAACCCAAATAAGCCAGGTAAAGTGCGTATGGTATGGGACGCAGCTGCAAAGGTAAATGGAGTTTCGCTTAATGATTTTTTACTTAGCGGCCCTGACTTGCTCAATTCGTTGGTCGATATTTTGTTATCTTTTAGAGTCGGCAGAGTGGCGATATGTGGAGATATTGCAGAGATGTTTCACCGCATTAACATTCGAGATAAAGACATGCACGTACAAAGATTTTTGTGGTATGACGATTTTAAGGAACAGCAAAAGCCCGGCGTATACGTTATGAAAGCGATGACATTTGGACTTAATTGCGCACCCTGTATTGCCCACTTTGTACGAGATAAGAATGCAGATTCCTTCAGTGAAGAATTTCCTCGAGCGGTGGAAGCGGTGAAACACTCTCATTACGTGGACGACTATATTGACAGCGAAGATGATGCAGCATCCGCTCTGGCTCTGGCTCAACAGGTGCAGAAAATCCATAACAATGGTGGCTTTCACATACGAGGATGGTCATCAAATTCAGTATACGTATTAAAACAACTCAATGAAAATTCTACACCGGCTCTAACTGCTAAAGAATGGGGCTCTACGACAAAAGTTCTTGGAATGTTTTGGGATCCCGAATGTGATAACTTTAAATATATTTGTCGATTTGCAAGGCTTCGTCGAGACGTAATTAATCAGCCACTTGTACCTACAAAGAGGGAGGCTTTACAAGTTTTAATGTCCATCTTCGATCCACTTGGGTTTGTAAGTTGCTATACTATCGGCCTTAAAATTCTTTTACAGGATGTATGGCGGTCTGGTATCGCTTGGGATGAGCCGTTTAACAAGAATCTCTATGAGAATTGGTGCGAGTGGAAAAGTTTCATGCCGTCGATAACAGCGGTTGAGATTCCACGATGTTATTCCACATGTTTAAAAGATGCTGATGACGTTCAACTACACACCTTCGTCGATGCTGGAGAATGCGCCTATGCAGCTGTTTGCTATCTGCGGGTGAGAAAGGGCGACAACGTTACAGTAGCACTGGTAGCAGCTAAGTCAAAAGTTGCGCCACTAAAGCCGCTATCGATCCCTAGGTTGGAGTTGCAAGCCGCAGTGATTGGGGTTAGACTGGCCGATAGGGTGAGTAAAATTCAACGTATGGGTATAACATCGAAATTTTGGTGGTCAGATTCGAAGACAGTCTTGCGATGGCTTCGGATGGATCCGAAACATTTCCAACAGTACGTGATGCATCGCATCGGAGAGATTTTAGAGGCCACGAATGGCAAAAATTGGCAATGGGTACCATCAAAATTGAACCCAGCAGACTTGGGTACGAAGGTCTCTTCAAAGAGCACGTATCAACCGTGGTTCAGTGGTCCAGAATTTTTAACATTAAGCCCGACGTCATGGCCGAAATGCGACGACTTAAGCCAAGACCCAATTGACGTATCTGAAATGAAGCATTACGTTTTGCATACTACCAAAGCTGAAATGACGCTTCCCATTTTAAATGTAGAATACTTTTCTGATTGGAAACGTCTCTATCGAGCAGTGGCTACATTTTTACTGTACATCGATCGACTGCATGCACTTGTAGCAGGTGGAAAACGAATCAACACCATCACTATCGACCATATTCAAAGAGCACAACACTTTCTAATCAGGTATGCTCAGAACTCTGAGTTTAGTATTGAAATAAACCTACTAAAACAGGGTAAGTCTATTGAAAAGTCGAGCAAATTAATTTCCCTAAATGTCTATTTAGATGAAAACGGTATAATCCGGAGCAAAGGCCGAACCGAACATTTGAATAATCATGAAGATATCATTTTATTACCTAACAATCATTATATTACTTTTCTAATAGTGCGTTGGACACACGAGCAATTCCATCACCAAATGCATGAGTCAATAATTAATCAATTGCGTGGACGATACCATATAAGCCGACTAAGAGTGCTATACCGTAAGGTGCGACAAAGCTGTCAGAGATGTAAAAACGACTCTGCTGCGCCACGACCTCCGCAAATGGCAGCATTACCCGCCGCGAGGCTCGCCGCCTTTGAGAGGCCTTTTACGTATGTCGGCATTGACTATTTTGGTCCGCTACTGGTAATTGTTGGAAGAAGACGTGAAAAAAGATGGGGCGTGTTGTTCACATGCCTAACTTTGCGGGCGGTACACATCGAGGTAGCGCACAGCCTAGATACGAGCTCGTGCATAATGGCGATACAAAACTTCATTTCACGTCGAGGGTGTCCCAGAGAAATTTTCTCCGACAATGGTACAAACTTTAAAGCATCGGAAAAAATAATTTGCTTACCTAACAACAACACTGAAATAACATCTCACTTTGAAAGCATTAAATGGAAATTTAACCCGCCAAGTGCTCCTCATATGGGAGGAGTATGGGAACGGCTGGTACGGTCAGTAAAACATGTACTCTTTGATATACTCCCTTCCACAGATTTCAACGATGAGAGTTTGCGAAGTGCCTTGTACGAGGTAGAATTTATCATAAATTCGCGCCCACTAACATATGTCTCTTTGGAAAGTGGTGATGACGAAGCTCTCACCCCTAATCATCTCTTACTCGGATCATCCGACGGCTACAAACCTGTTTTCCCGGAATATCACGATATACGGCAGCGCTGGTGTTTAACGCAAAAATTTGCGGATCGATTTTGGCATAGATGGGTTAAGGAGTACGCACCTATCATCGCTCGGCGTAGTAAGTGGTTCAGCAAAGTACCCCCCATTAGTGTTGGTGACATTGTCGTGATAGTCGATCACGATATGCCGCGAAATTGTTGGCCAAAAGGCAAAATTATAAACACCATAAAAGCTAAGGACAGTCAGGTACGGAGCGTTATGATTCAGACGAAATCTGGAATCCTTCATCGACCGGTGGCAAAGGTTGCAGTATTGGATGTCGGTAATAAATCTTAGTAAACGCGTATTTCATAACTTGTTTACGGAGGGAGGAGTGTTACCGACAGAAATATAAAATTATTGGGACAGCCTAATGTAAAGATATTGCAGCGAAGATCAGCAACATTAACTGTGTACTTATGTATTCACGTATCAACATACCTATGCTGTGGATATGCAAACCACCACCTTTTTTACCAGTCTTGTTTTCGTTGGTAATAATTGACTCTTATATACAAACGTGCATACTCATATTTTGTCTATGCTAAAATGTACTTATATACCTTCTATTGTCTAAATCTTCATTGTACTAATTTTTTATGATACAAACACTTAACTATTGAAAAACAATGTATGTATTAGAAAACGGATGATTTTACGGTATTATCACGCGAGATCTTATGTGTATATTTCTTGCATAAATAAGAGTCATACAAATTTTAATATCACAGTTGCAAACGAGAAGACGAAAAATACAAAATAATTTTTAAGCTGCTCACGCTTGTACGGAAAATTAAATTCGAGTCGCTAACAAAAATTTTGTGTGTTTTATTTTATTCGGAAACAACTGAGTTGCGTTGACCGCAACATGACTAAATAGCTAAACAGCGAAAACAAAATAATAAAATTATTCGGTATCTTAACGAGAAATTGAGATCTTATAATTTATTATCTTTTGTTTTTGTTATTTCTAGACGGTTATAGACGGTTTGTCGCACATATATAATCTAGATTTGTTTATAGACACGCATGCTTGTATGAGTTATGTATGTATGTATTGGCAACCAAGGTCATTCGCATTGCAAAAACAAATAAAAAATTATCAACTTTTATTTATTGTTTTATCAAATACAATTTGGCAGCCGAAAAGTAAGAAAAAAACCGACAACCATAAATACCAGAATTTGCTAATAAAAAAAAAAACGTCATACGAAATGATTTGCGAAAGTGAAAATGTGCTCGTGCAGTAAAACACGCACAAGTCTCAGACTATTTTCGGATGTATAGTATAAAACAAAAAGGGAATAATATCGCGAAAAATTTAAGGCGGGCTCGATATATGTATATTGTTCTGACAAATCTGGTTTTTATAATTTAGGTAAATTTTCTTAAGTAAACAAAAAATAATTTTATGCAAAAATTTCTTAAATGCAGCAACAAAAGAAATAAAAAACAATAATTTATCTTAAAAAATTCAAATCTTAATAATTTCATTCATATTTAGTAAATTTCTGTCTGTATGTCTGTATGTTTGTAGACGTATCACTCAAAAACTGCTTGATGCAATTAGCTGAAACTTTCACGGTTGCATTACTAGACGTCTAACTGAACATTTAAGATATCACTTATTTCGATAACTCTAACGATTTCAAGTTATCGGCCACCAGTTACGTAGTTATCGAGAAATATTTCGACCAGCCCAGCGAAAAAGCGTTGGAAGATTCAAATTTTCTAATTATTCATGCTGTGATTACGCAGTTTTTTGATTAACAAAATAAACTAGCTTACGATTAATTAATTAACAATTAATCGGAAAATTAATCATTTGGATTATTTAATAAAGATTATTCTCTGCACACAGAAAAATTTTCATGCAAAATCCACACTTTCTTAACACTTTTTCAGGTTATTATTTTTCAACACTATCGATCATGTTGATTTAACATGAATAACTTCACTTCGTGTTAAATTAACATAACTTCCTGTTAAATTAACATGACTTCCTGTTAAATTAACATGGAGATCCTGTAGAAAAACTTGACCCGTTGTTAAATTAACATAACTTCCTGTTAATTTAACATTAATTCATGTTAAATTATGTTGAATAACTTCACTTCGTATTAGATTAACATGACTTCCGATTAAATTAACATGAAGCTCATGTTGAAAATCTCGGTTTCGTGTTAAATAAACATAACTTCCTATTAAATTAACATGAATTCCTGTTAAATTAACATAACTTCCTGTTAAATTAACATGACTTCCTGTTAATTTAACATTAATTCCTGTTAAAACAAAATTATCTGCCTCATCATCTAATGCAAATTTAACAGGATCTTTCTTATTAGTTTAACATGGTTCATGTTTACAAAAATTATTCTGTGTGTGATTATTGATTTTTTAGATACTTTCGATTTTCAATCAAATTAATCATTTTTTGAAGTAAAACTTTTACATACATTTTATAAAAGCTTTACATTAAACGATTTAAACAAGTTTTAATTTGTTATTAATTCAAGCATTACTCAATCAGATTCTGATTGATTAGATTCAGCGTAAAGACTGAGTTGAAAAAAAAAACCGTTTCCTAAAGTATTGTTTCCGTTCTTTTGAAATATAAATTAAAAAAATTTTTATCGAACAATTTTAGTAAAAATATTTTAAAAATAAATCTTATGAATTCTTTTCAAATTTGGACATTGTTTTTGGTGGTCGGGTTGACGAATTTAGCCCCGTATACGAAAATCCGCAAGTACATCACAATTAACACAAAAATAAAGATTATAAATAAAAAACAAAGATAACAAATCATTTTCCAAAATAAAGTTTTTTATGGCTCCACCTTGTCAGACTAATCAGGCGGTCTGCTGTATGTCTGTAGAGGAAACAGACAAACAAATGGTATGTTAATAAGTGTGTACAGCTAATTTGTATGTAGAACACATGTTGTCAAATTTTGTTATTGTCAAACAACAACTGTCCAGTTGGCGTACGCGGAATTTTGCACGATTACAATGAAATAAGCGCCGAAGATGTGGGCGAGTTATGTAGGTGACGTGTTGGGTGTTTTGTATGGCATGTGTTGAACTTTTTTGTTTTGCTTTTATTTTTTATTTGTTTATAAATTTTGATACATGCCACTTTGAGAATAATGCGTATCTAAGTAATTAGTGCTAAATATGAGCCCCTTAGAACAAAACAGGCATAAGTCCACTTTTTCTCCAACTGAGATATTCCAGGTTTTGTGTGGTTAACCAATAGTGGTTACCCTTGATTTCACAAGTTAGTTAGTATATCGATAATGTTTACCATAAGCTTTCCTCGTAAAGATTGTGATTTCGCAATTCTAGTCTAGGCTACCTTAAAGTTTCACAAGTGTTAATCTAAATTTTTTTATCGAAAACTTAGAACGCTTATTTATAGTTTTAATTTTTTGTGCGTCAGTTATAAAGTTCACAACACATAATCTATTATATATAAATGCGCAATGCTTAAAAGTTTTCTCCCTTTTTTTGCATTAACCACAATTCTAAGGTATATAAAATTTGATATGTTTCGAAAGGTCTCGCCGAGCAGGGTGTGCGACAACAAACCAAAAATTAAAAAAAAAATAATTATAATATGATTTGAAAGTCACACCACTACATGTGCTAACACGCATTCACTTTATAGAGCCGCTGTAATGTGTTTATGTAGGTACACTTGCCTTGTTGTGCTTGCATTCATTGCTGTTGGGGAGAGTCCGGCTTTTGTTTTGTTGGCAGCAATAATAAACATGAGCCAGCCCGTCAACTTTATTGAGCGTAGGTACAAACAGTGTTTACAAAAACAAAATCTGTGCGTGGGGATTCAGAGAAGCAAATGCTTGCTCAGACATGATGTTTTGAAAAAAAAAAGCACAAAGCCCTTCGTGGCTAGGCTTAGACTAAGGAAATAAAATAAAAAGAAAAATTGATAAAACTAAAAAAAGTAACATAAGAAATAGAAAAGTGATTGAAAGCAAAAAAGAAATTTGTTGGAAAAGAAAGGAAAAGAATATAAAATAAATAAAAATAAAACAAAATAAAATAAATAAAAGTATAAATAAAGGAAAGAATGGGAAAGGAATGGATAAAGGGAAAACAAAGGTAAAATAAGGTAAGGAACGGAAAATATGACAGAAAAATCAAAGGCAAATAAAGGTAGGGAAAGGTAAGGAATAGAAAAGAAAAAAGGAAGGGAAGAAAGGAAATGTAATGTAGGTAAAGGAGTGGAAAAGAGAGGCAAATAGAGAAAGACAAAGAAAGGAAAGAAGAGAAAAAGAAAGGAAAGAAAATGTAGCGAGGAGGAAGGTACGGAAAAAAATGAAAATAAAAAGAATGAAAAATAAAGGAAAGAAAGGTAATAAAAAGATAAAAAAAATAAGTAAGGGAAATGAATGGAAAAGAAGGAAAACTAAAGGAATTAAGGAAACGGTAGAAAAGGAAAGGTAGGAAAAGTAAAGGTAAGGCAAGGAAAGGTAAGGAAAAAAATTAAGAGAAAAAAATAAAGGTAAGAAAAAAAAGAAAAGAAATGAAATGAAAAAAAAAAAATGAATAAAATGAGAGGAAACTAAGGGAAACGAAACTAAAGCAAAGGAAACGAAAGGAAATTAAAGAAAAAGAAAATAAAAGGAAAAAATGAATGTAATGGAAATGGAAAGAAAGGTCAGGTAAGACAATAAAAGAAACGAAAAGAAAGGAAAATAAAAGAAAAGAACAGAAAAGAGAGAAAGAAAGAAGGGAAATAAAATAAAATGAAAGAAGAAAAAAGGAAAGAAAAGGAAAAGAAAAGAGAGGGAAGAAAAGGAAAGCAAAGAAAAGGGTAGGGAAGGCAAGAAAAGCAAAAGAAATAAAATGAGATGAAAGGAGGGGAAAGGAAAGGAAATAAAAGCAAAGGAAAGGAAAGGAAAGAAATACGTATGAAGACTACCTAAGAAGAACAAATAATTATCAACATTGAAACTATATTACTGAATGGTGTAAAGAGGGAGGAAAAGGCAAAATGAACAGGAATGTATAGAAACCAAAAATATAAAAAATATGAAAAGAATGGCAATTTTAAGAAAGAGCAAAAAGGTAGGAAAATAAAATACCCTTTTGTGGTTGAATTTCAACCACTGGGCGAACTCTAGTTAATATAAAATGTATAACAATAATTGCTATACCTCTCAATTATCACCACAATTTTCGCCAAAGCTATAGTTAAAATATTTCAATTGCTCCACCCATATAAATATAAGTTCCTAACAAGACCATATACATATGTATTAACCTTTAGTTAGAGCGTCAGATAAATCATTTAGTTCTAAATATAGCGTATATATATGATTATATTTTCTCTAATTGAACTTTGCTATTGTTGCTGCAGTAATAACAGCGCCTATATTTAAATCTATAATCTTAGTTATCATCCAAACCAGCGTAAGAATTGCAATAATAATAATAAATAATAATGACATAAAATAAGAAACATATAAAATAACATACATGATCTGCCTCCGTATATAAGAGAAATGTTAATAATTTACAATTTCAACACTAAAACAGCAATGCACTGATTGTTTCTTATCTCAACAGCAAGTTTTTTATAAATAGCATTTTATTATGGCCTTTGTAAGTGAGCAGATGCATAAAAATGCTTTATCAACGCGGTTACTCGATGCTTTTTAAAATTTATTTTATAAAATCTTATCACAAGTATGCAGATTCTGATTTTAAAAAGTAATGTGCTTCATTTTTTTCTTTATACTGATTGGATTTGGGGGAAATGGCACCGTGAGGACGTCAGTAAAACTCCTGCCTGTTGCCTCAATGATCTACTGTTATCAGCGCTGAGTTGGATGTAAAAAAATAGTGCCCAGTATTTTTTCTCCCGTTTACAGTTCAAGCTACATTTTATAAATAAAAAAAAAGCTACTTGAATCTGTGCTCAAAATGTTTCTAGTTCAATGCTAATTTATTTTAATTAAGTAGTTTATTCATTTGCATTTTATAGACTAGTCAAAATTACTTTTTTTTTATTAAATTTTCGCGTAAGTGTAAACCTAGTATCAGTTTTTTTCCGTCAATAGAGCAAAGAAAGCGAAAATGTTACTCATACGCCATGGCGCAACAAATTTTGCCAAAAAGGCATTGCGTGGTAAGCATGCTTTATAATAGCTGGAATTTCGCGCATAATGTCTTTTATGTGGCAAGTTGTGTTCAAACAATTTATGTACACTCTTATGGGGTTATATTTCATTGCTTGAACTTTCAAAGGACAAAGAATGTGAGTCGACCAAGAAAAATTGTGCGCTTGTAAAATTGTTTGACATTGAAAATGGGAAGCCTCTAACGAGAGGAGTACACGCAAGGATTTAGTGATGGTTGTGGTAGAAAAGCACTATAAGAAAAGAAAAGAAATTTGTACTAAAGTAAGAATTTGA
Source organism: Campiglossa producta (assembly GCA_964058755.1). NCBI lineage: Eukaryota > Metazoa > Arthropoda > Insecta > Diptera > Tephritidae > Campiglossa > Campiglossa producta. The sequence continues at coordinate 157,143,909 of CAXKVI010000001.1, forward strand.
TAACCAATAAAAGCTCTTATAAGCATTTTGTTAAGTCGAACTGGGGAAAAAATATTTTCTTTATTAAAAATGAATTCAAAGCGGATGATTTCTTGCTTTAGGGCAGCATTACCCAACTTTGTGGTGGAAAATTTGCATAGATATCGTAAGACGACACAATTTTTAGGAATTTTTAGAAAATTATTTTGAAATATCTAGATGTAAAATTTGATATTTTAATGAAATCTGCATCAGCAAGGAATGACAACCATTTTTTTAATCAATTTTTTTTATTTTTCAAACAAAATAGACAATAAATATATTTCATATAGGTACTAACTTTCATATAAGTACTAGCTTTCATATAAGTACTAAGTTTAATTTAAGTTAAACTTTTCAGATATAGTGTCTACTTACTTTCAGATAAATTAGCAGCAAATACTTTTATTTTGTGAAATATTACAAAAAGCCTCATTCGCCATCTATTCAATCTAATATGAACTTTTATATCAGCACTAATTTTGAATCAATACAAACTTTCATATAAGTACTAACTGTTACATACATAACTAGAAACTTTCACATAAGTTAACTACTTTTTTTTTGTGAAAATATTACAACAAGTTCAATTCAACTCAATCTAATAGGAATTTTCATATAGGCAATAGTTTTGATATTACCACATACTTTTCATATATGTACCAACTTTCATGTAAGTGTTAACTTTCATATCTATAAATATAAACTTTTATATAAGTATAAACTTTCAAATATGTTTTTACTCCAGAAAGCTTACACTTTCAAGTGCAAACTTTCATATTTGTGCTAACTTTCATATAAGTATTAACTTTCATGAAAGTATAACCTTTCATATAATTTTTTAAATATAAACTTTCACATAACTACTAACTTTGATATAAGTTCTAGTTTCATAAAGGTAAGAGTTTTCATATTTGAACAAATTTTCATTTTAGCAGGGTCTTTCACACTACAAGTACTAACTTTCATAGAAAAATAAAACATAAAAACTTTCATATCAGTACTAACTTTCATATAAGTAAAAAGTACCTTATCAGTACTAACTTGACTACAAAACTTTCACATAAGTACTAACTTTCATATACATAAGTTATACCTACATCGAGTAAGCGGTTTCATATAAAAAGTGCCTTCATATTAGTTCTCACATTCATAAGAGAACATATCTGCATAACTGAAAGTGGGAACTTTAATATTAAAAAAATCATATGAATAAGCAGTAACATTCAAAAAAGTAGAAACTTTCATAGCGGTACTAACTTTTATACATGCAGACATTTGTATATACTAATAAACTTTCAAACTAGTGCTAAAAACAATCGTCGATTTCACTCCATGACCTCGAACCCGGATCATCCCATCAACAGTGACAAGATGCTAAAAACATAAGAAATATCTCAAGCTTTTTATTTAATCGTTTCAATTGTTATAAAACAGATCAAAGAAATTATTGTTGTAAGTTGGATTCAATCTGGCATTCTTTCAAGTATCTTTTCACTCTCACGTACAGTCTCGACTACAATACATTTTATAGTTTTGATTTCACCCACTCGCAGTGACTTAAGTAGCTTTAATAATCACAACAAAGCAGACTTAGTTGCAAAACGAAAGCTTATGTGATCAAGTGAAAGAGGGTGAAATTTAAGATTTTAATTAAGTCTTAAGCAAAACTAATACAAAGTAAAAACTTACACAATATTAGGAGAGGATGAAAACTAACTGGCTTTTGTTTATACAAGAAAAGTCATATAGACAATTTTTGCGCAAGATGTGCTACGTGGCCATCAGGGACAAATTATGTGGCAGCAAAATAATCAGGGTTGGCATCCTTGAATTGCTCAAATTCAATGTCAATATGAATTATGCAGAGTTATTGCGATTCAATCAAGCAAGCAAAAGAGGGGTGCTTGAAGGGCTTAAAGTACACACAAAAATTACGCAGCTTTTGTGGCAGGAAGATGGAATTTCACCCACGCTGTCAAACTGACCGCACCTAACTCACTTTTATTTACGCATCACACGCTACAGTGAAAAAAATGAGACAACAAGCAACCCCTAAAATAAATTTTTTTTGTAGAACTTTTCACTTTTATCAACACTGTCAGTTCATGGGCGCGCGCAAAAATCACTATAAATTATTTTGCAATTAACTCATGCGGCGCACAGGCGACTGCAGTTTTTAAGGTCACTAAAGGTTAACAACAATGTCGTAAAAAAATCCAAGTAGAATATGATATGTTTTACACAGATGCACACACACACACACATAGGCGCTGTAATCTTTGAATTTTTCTTTCTTTTCGAATGAGTATAAAAAAGTATTTTAGATAAAAATGTCTATAACAAGTTGTAGTTTAAGCATCACTGCCACACACGCACACACACGCCGTGAGAGTTGAAGAGCAGCGTGAGGAGCACACACACACATACTTATACACAATAAATACACCGCACACACGGTATTTGATGCCGTTTAAAATATTTTATAGAGCAAACGAAATCGAGCGTCTGTTAGCCGTTACGAACGAAATGCGACTAAATGGTGAGCGCACAGCAAAATGTTCGTAAAGCTGTAGTAGGCTGCGGCCATACTCCAAACGAGACACAAATTGTGACTAAAGCACGTGCTAACAAAAAGTGTTACATACACACAAACGCATGTATATATAAATATATGAAATTAAGGGTAAAATAGAAAAAAAAAGAAAAACAAATTCGTTTATAGTATGTAGTATGAGTACTCACGATGTTGAGCCGGCGCACATGGCGTATGAGTAACAAATATGCTCAATGAAAATATAAAAATATGTGGAGCTAGCATATACCCATAAGACTTGTACATAGATACTTTTTATATGTAAGTATGTTTGCTTGTAGTGTACTATGCGGTGTACTCAACTGAAAGTGAAACCGAAACCGAAAATCGAAACCACAAAAGTTGAGAAAATTTGTAAATTAGCTTAACCAAACGAATAGTCAAGCCGAAAGTTGTAAACAAGCATATATGTAAATATGTACATACAAACTAACGAGCATATCAAAATAAATAAATAATTTATGTATGCTATCATCGCTGCCATATTAACGCTTAGAATAAATCACAGCATTTGCTTGTACAGATTTGCATTTAAGAAAAATATAGGTATTGAAAAAATTTCTGGAGAGTGATGAGTTTACTTTAAGATGAAAATCGTCGCTCGCTTGCCAGAGGCATGAATGTGCCAATTTTCTAGATTTGAGTTAATAGGCTCACGTGATTGACATCTCGTTTGTTCAAAGTATAAGGAACCACCGAAAATTTGCAATGCCATTTTCATGAATGTGTAGTTCAATCTCTGAAAATTGTGCCAGAAAAACGAATGTGCTACACATTTATGTTTCTGGTGCAACAAAAATGTCTAAAAACTGAATTTTTCAATTTTTTTAAAATTTCGTTTTGCCAGAAACATGAATCTGTAGCAAAATTGTTACGTATACGCCATTGCGTCTGCTGTTGAGCGCAAAACATTCATGTTTCTGGCGAAACAAAAATTTTAGGAAATTTAAAAATTCAGTTTTTAAACATGTTCTCGAGCGTGTAACAATAAAAAACTGAAACAGTGGAGATTTAAAAAAAAAATTAAATAAAATAAAAATATATGCTAAGTTCCTAAAGAAAATTGGTAAAAAATCGATCGGAGGAAATTTTTTAAAAGTCTATAGCAAGATTCCCAAATTCAAACGAAATAGCCCGTGCGCCCCCTACCGGAATTTTTTGTTCAGTAATTGCATTGTCACCGGGTTTTAAACACGTGTTAAGTTTCATGTTTCCATCTTAGCTGTATGTTGCTAAAAATCGTTTGGCAAGGTGTCACCCAGAAAATTTTTCATGTAAAATCAACACTTTTTTTACACTTTTATGATTTAACATGACACTCATGTTGAATAACTTCACTTCGTGTTAAATTAACATGGCTTGTTGTTAAATTAACATGAAGCTCATGTTTAAAAATTTGACTTCGTGTTAAATTAACACGACTTCCTGTTAAATTAACATGAACTCCTGTTAAATTAACATGAATTCCTGTTAAAACAAAACTATCTGCCTCATTATCTAATGCAAATTTAACAGGATCTTTCTTGTTAGTTATTGTGTGTATTTTGTTGATGAGGAATTACATACATTGTCACTGGGTTCTGACAAATATGTCAAAGTTTCAAGTCTCTAGCTTACAGCGTAGTTACCCCAAAATCGAACGCAAGATTTCCCCTGTTTTTCAAGAATTTTGAATTATCTCGATCCAAAACTACCCCGAAATGTTCCAAAAACTACCCTAAAATTACCCCAAAATGACCAAAAACCCAAAAGTTGCCCTTATATGATCCCAAAATTACCCCGAAATTATTCCAAAACTACCCCGAAATTATCCCAAAATTACCCTAAAACTACCCCGAAATTATTCCCAAAACTACCCTAAAATTACCCCAAAATGACCAAAAACCCAAAAGTTGCCCTTATATGATCCCAAAGTTACCCCGAAATTATTCCAAAACTACCCCGAAATTATCCCAAAATTACCCTAAAACTACCCCGAAATTATTCCAAAACTACCCCCAAATTATCCCAAAATTACCCTAAAATTTCCCCGAAGTGATTCGAAATCTACCGCGAAATGATCCCAAAATTACCCTAAAATTTCCCGGAAATGATTTCAAAATTACCCTTAAATCATCCCGAAATGATCCCAAATATACTCAAAATGATCCTAAAATCATCCCGAAAGGATCCCATAATTACCCGAAAACGGTCCCAAAATTACCGCGAAATTATCCCAAAACTACCCCAAAATGTCCCCGAAATGATGCTAAATTTACCGCGAAATGATCCCAAAACTACCCTAAAATTACCCCAAAATGACCAAAAACCCAAAAGTTACCCTTATATCATCCCAAAATTACCCCGAAATTATTCCAAAACTACCCCGAAATTATTCCAAAACTACCCCGAAATTATCCCAAAATTACCCTAAAATTTCCCCGAAGTGATTCGAAATTTACCGCGAAATGATCCCAAAATTACCCTAAAATTTCCGGGAAATGATTTCACATTTACCCTTAAATCATCCCGAAATGATCCCAAATATACTCAAAATGATCCTAAAATCATGCCGAAAGGATCCCATAATTACCCGAAAACGATCCCAAAATTACCGCGAAATTATCCCAAAACTACCCCAAAATGTCCCCGAAATGATGCTAAATTTACCGCGAAATGATCCCAAAATTACCCAAAAATTATTAAAAAATTACCCCAAAATGATCCCAAAATCATCCCAAAAAGTCCCTAAAAATGAATTTTTATTTTTATTCAAGAATTTCAAAAATAAATATAACATGTTATTCATCACTCAGAATTTCTTGAATGATCAACAAAAAGTCATTTTATTCAAGAATCGCCTGAAATAAAGATAACTTGTTATTCATTACTTTTACCCTCATATTCTGGCTCGCCATGACTGACAGTTGTTATAGCTCTATTTCAAATTTTCCCATAATTTATAATATGAAAGTGAAAACAGAGCTATGACAATTGTCAGTCATTGCAAGCCAGAGTAAAAAATAACCGGTCACTCATCACTCAAAATTTAAAAAATAATGAATTTTTTTTTTTTTATTTGAACACTTTTTTATTCAACCCTGGTTCAGGGAAGGGACCTGAAAATTGGTATGACGATATACGGAAAAACGGCTAGTTATTTATAAAATGAAGCACCCTAATGTCCACATTCTCCTATCAATGCTGTAATTAAAATAATTTGAATAAAAATACAGCTTCTCGTTATCGTTAAAATGAGGTCAGCGTTTGTTATGGACCCCCAATTAAGAATTACTGCCACGTCTGGTATCAAGGGAAATCTGATTGAAATATTGTATACACAATAGGGTGGTTCTTATAATCAAATTTACAGTTTTTTTTCAGCCTCACCCTCAAGATATGTTGCCACCCGATTGGAAACACCTAAGGGGTGTACCAAATTTTGTATGTAATATCGACCATAGGGCTATCGATTTTGAGTATTCGATAAAAAGAAAAGTCGTTTAAATTTTTTGAGTCTCCATTGGGTAATCTCAACTTTGACCTTAATCGTTTCCAATCGTGAACAAAATTTGTATGTGATATCTTCGGCTACATTACTATCGATTTAGGAGTTGAGCTTTTGAAAGTCTGATGATAAAATTGTCTCCATACAAATAAGGACCCCCTAACGCAAGGTGATAACAATGAGGGCAATGTTTCGACACACCTCCAATACACACTAGAAACTATGCCTATGATTAATTTTTGGTAAACTTAAATTTAATTTAATGTAAACAGATTGCAATATCAAAATAGAAATAAAAATGCATTGCTCAATTTTAATTTGAGCGAATGGGCTTTCATAAAAGTTTCTGAGAGCAAACGGCAACTCAGTAGGGGCAGAACGTATCTTGTTTTACCTTCCTTTACCACTAAACTACCATTTTTATGGTCAGTTTCTGTTGCCTTGTAATTTGGGCTGAAATATAAGAAGCAGACAATTTTTTATAATTACAAGGAAGAACTCGAAAATTTTCCGCTCGCTATCAAAAACTATTCAGACAAGAAAATATAATAACATAATTGTATAATAACTTAATTTTGGCTCCCTCGTGAAGGGTGGATACCTTGCCGCGGTACGAGGGCTTAAGTCGATAGCCACAGGGCTACGCTGCCCTTGTGATCATAGCTCCGTACGGCACTTCATCACGAGAGCAGCCTAGCCTCTCTGGCGCGACGACAAAGATCTTCCCCCTCCCAATCCAGGGTGTTATGCGAAACCGTGCCCATTGGACGTTTGCAGCCGGGAGGCAAATCGTGGCTGTATTTGAACGGAGCCTCTCTGACACCGGGTCGCCTCAGAGAGTAAGCATGGCCTTACCGCGGTACGGGGCTCTGCCGCGGCGGACGACACATTTTCCCCTACTCTTCCCTTGACCCTAAGCTGGCCTTGTCCGGCGATGGGTCGTACGAACAAGATGAACTCGAATAACCTGAATAAAAACGAAAAATCTAAAAAACAAACAACGCCAAATTTCACTCCTCAGCAAAGGAGAGCTATGGAGGAGCAGGCGAGGAAGCAACAACAACGCCGGAGGACAACCTCCGTTCCACAATCAAGGGGGGGATCGACAGCGATGGCAACTACGAGTCGGTCAACCAACCCTCTATCGTATAAGATTGACTTGATGGGAGCTAGCACCAGTGCGGTTGCCAACGCAGCTAAGCGGACAACGGCGGATGCTAAACTCCCATCAACCGCTGATATGAAAACCAGTATCTTTACGTCGGTGGCAGCGGTCTCACGACCTGGCCTCGGAGTTTCGAAGGAGAAGGAAGCTGCAACTGAGATGTCGGCAAGGAGAGCGACCGCGATGGCAACTACGGGTCCGCACTCCAGGGAGACATCTCCCCGCCGCTTCACATACCACGAGAAAAGATTGGCTGCAAAGATCCTGAAGAGGTATGAAGGGGTACCGCAGGAATCACTGTCGCCGAATTCCAGTAAATCTGTAGAGCTAGCGAAAGCTGTGATACCGGATTTCCAAAATTCGTACATGCCAAAGAGGTTAAAAGTTAACCCTTTCAAGCGCCAGAGATCGGATCTGGAGTTTATTCCCCCTCCCAAGCGGCATCAGAATACCTCTGGAGCGGGCAAACTAAGCTTTGCTGAGGTAACCAAGGACAGGATCCTTATAGGCGTCCTTGACCGAGGCAATGACCGTCTGGCCATCCCCAAGGACCGGTGGCGTTACGTGCGAAATGAACTCGGCAACATTCTTCTCAACGTTGCTCCGGAGTTTCCGGGTAGTTCGGCACGAGTAACGGATGCGGGTTGGCACCAGGGTCAAATTAAATTACTCGCATGCGAGGATGCAAAAACCGTAGCACTGTACAAGGCAGCAGCTGCTAAACTGGGTGAAGTCTACCAGGGCGCAAAGATAGAGGTCGTCGACTGGAAGGACATTCCAGCTCGTCCAAGGGCAAGGGCGTGGATTCCGGCCATCCCTGACGAACCCGAGAGAATACTCGGGATGCTACGGCTAATGAATCCGTCCCTCCCAACGCATGACTGGAGTGTCAATCTGGTCGGGGATGCGGTAGGGCCCGACAGACAGGTGGTGTTCACCATGAATAAAGAGTCAATCGAGCCCCTCAAAAGGTGCAATGGCCTAGTACACTACAGCGTAGGCCAGATCGTTATCCACGTATATCGTGGTGATGCTCAGCGCGCTGCCTTCTCGGCTGCTCCGGGGGAACCGGAAAACTTATTACCAGAAGAGGAAGCGGAGGATTCCGATGCGGAAAGCATGTTATCCGCCACGTCTCTTGGCGATAGTGCTGTGAACAACTCGGAGATGGAGGACAGCCTACAGGACGAGGAAGTCCTCGACGTCACGGTGGTAGCAGCCAACGCTGAGCGACTAACATCTAACGCTACAGGCAGCAGGACTCCTGCAACGCCACATCGGGCAGTTAATCGGAACAACTCGTCGTTGATAGGCAACCTCCGGGATGGAGCAAACCTCGACGATATGGGGACGGCAGGGAAGTCTGTGCGCTCTCATGTTGGTGGTGCTTCAGATTAATTTGCACAAATCTAAAGTGGCTTCGGCTGCTTTAAGTAGTCGTCTTTCTAAAGGCGACGTGGATGTGGTCCTCATCCAAGAACCCTGGGTCAATAGCTCGAGAATCTGCGGATTGGGGACTAAGGGCTTCAAGCTCATTCGAGCCAGCGAGGAGAGCAAAGTCAGAACGTGTATTTTGGTCAAGTCTGAGTTGAACTCCTTTCTCCTACCTAACTACACCAATGGTGATATTACCGCTATCAGTCTAACGGTCGACAGCACCCGCCTGACGGTGGCGTCGGTCTATATGCCCTACGACGCCGAAGAACCCCCACCACAAACGGAGGTGAAAGACCTGGTGTCAAATTTCTGCACGGGTAATCTTATTATTGGAGCGGACGCTAATGCTCACCATGTCCAATGGGGGAGCTCCGACATCAATGCCAGGGGCGAGTCTCTGTTTGATTACCTCTTAACAACCAACCTGGTGATTTGCAACGTGGGTAATGAGCCTACTTTTATCACTAAGACCCGCAGGGAGGTCATAGACCTCACTATCTGTAGTGAAGGCGCTTATGAGTGGGTCAGAAAATGGCGGGTTCTGGAAGAACATTCTTTCTCCGACCACCGTTACATAGAAATGGTTTTAGACTTTATTGTAGAACAACCAATCATGAAGCGCAATCCACGTAACACTGATTGGCAGTTACACAATGAAATATTAGACAGAGACCTACCAGTACTGCCCTCACAAGCCCCCTCATCAGTAGAGGAGCTGGAGGATCTTGTTACTACATTTACATCGGCGCTCTCAAATGCTCTAGGACAGGCTTGTCCAGTGCCAAAACCACGCGGTAAACACAGGCCACATTGGTGGTCCTACGATTTGGACTCGCTCCGAATATCATGCCGGAAACAATTTAACAAGGCCAAGAGCTTCGGCTCTGAGCCTCATTGGCATGAATATAAAGCTAAACTAAGGGCCTACAAAAAAGCTCTGAGACAGGCGAAGAGAACCTCGTGGAGAAATTTCTGCACTGGCGTCGAAAAGGTCGACGACACAGCGAGACTTAGACGAGTCCTCTCGAAAAGTCAAACAACCATCAGCTATTTGCGAAAGCCTGACGGATCCTGGACCAGCACGGAAGAGGAAACCCTTGAGCTGCTCTTGAATACACATTTTCCGGGGAATCTGCATGATGCACCACTAGCACCTGCAACAAACCTGGCAGTAAATATACCCATCACTGAGGAAAGAGTAAGGTGGGCAGTTAAGAGCTTTGAACCGTATAAGGCTGCCGGGCCGGACGGGATTATCCCCGCGCAACTTATAAACACGTTGGAGACATCAGCTAAATGGCTGGTATTTCTCTTCACAGCCTGCCTGGCTCTCAACCACATTCCGGGCTCCTGGAGAAGCGCCACGGTAGTGTTTATCCCTAAGGCTGGGAAGGCATCCCACTACGAGCCAAAAGATTACAGACCGATCAGTCTCTCGTCCTTTGTACTCAAAACCTTTGAGAGGATACTAAGCGACTACCTTTCAACGACTATTGATAGCAACCTTATCTCTAGCTATCAGCATGCATACACCAAGAGTAAATCAACAGAAACTGCTCTGCACAGCCTAGTATCTGTCATTGAGAAATCGCTGTGTGAAAAGGACTACTGTCTCGTGGCCTTCTTAGATATTGAGGGGGCTTTCAACAATATAAGCCCGGAGGCGATCAACTCCGCTCTAACTAATCTGGGCGTAGATAGACCTCTAACTGGTTTAATTGACCAACTTCTAAGAGGAAGGAAAATAGCTTCTTCACTTGGTACGGTCGAGTTATCACGCTATGTCACAAGGGGAACGCCCCAGGGTGGTGTTCTTTCCCCGCTTTTATGGAACCTCACAGTCAACTCGTTGCTACGTGACACAAGCTGGGGGGGCGGGAAGATAGTGGCATACGCAGACGATTTAGCTATTGCATTCAGAGGCAAGTTCCCACAAACTCTGTGTGACCTGATGCAAGTAGCACTGCGAGAGGTTTCGAGGTGGTCCTCTCGCTGCGGACTTAGTATCAACCCGGGGAAAGTGGAACTTGTCCTCTTCACCAACCGGTACAAAATACCGCCACTAAGCCTACCAGAACTAGATGGCACGCGCCTGGGCTTGTCGGATAAGGCCAAGTTTCTAGGCATAGTTCTGGACAGGAAACTGAATTGGAAGGAGAATGTTCTTCAGCGCCAGAAGAAAGCTTGCATCGCTCTTTACACATGCAAAAGAGCCATTGGCAAAAAATGGGGGCTCAGCCCTAGAGTATGCAGTTGGATCTACACGGCCATCATTCGCCCAATCATGCTGTATGGAGTCGTCGTATGGTGGCCGGCACTGAGCAAGACAACATACCTGAATCTGTTGCGGAAAGTCCATAGATCCAATATGATCTGTATAAGCGGTGCGCTAAGGACAACGCCCAACGAAGCCCTCCAGGCCATTCTGGGCATTTTGCCACTTGATCTGGAAGGGTTTCGGTCAGCGGCGGCATCAGCTCTGCGCCTAAGAGAAACCTCCAGTTGGGGTGCGGGTACTATTGGACACTCCAGTATTCTGGAATCTTACAGCTTTCTCCCTCTAAGCACAGATCGTTGTGCGACCACTACAGTCGGGGATAGCTGCTTCAAAATAAACATTCCCAGCAGAGAAGACTGGGAGAGGACGGATTGGTGTCCCGAAACAAATGGTGGCACTTCCATATACACCGACGGCTCGAAGTTGGACGGCAGAGTTGGAGGAGGGGTTTATTCAAGGGATTTGGACCTTGAACTCTCCTTCAGACTACCTGATCATTGTAGCGTCTTCCAGGCGGAAGTCTCGGCAATCCGGGACGCCGCGGCCTGGTTAAGCAAACGTGTTATCGGAGGAGATATCACTATTTTCAGCGATAGCCAGGCGGCAATCAAATCCCTTGGCTCATACACGTTCAACTCTGAACTGACGCTCAGCTGTCGTCGATCTCTTCAGGAGATGGCCCAACAGAACCGCGTAAACCTCATATGGGTCCCGGGACATAGGGACATTGAGGGAAACTGTAAGGCAGACGAGCTTGCCAGGCAGGGCACGACCAAGCAGGTTCTTCGGGATAAAGAGCGCTTAGGTATGCCGTTTGCCACATGCAAACTAATGCTGAAGGAGCACACACTCCGTCAAGCCAACGAAAGATGGCTGCAATCCCCAGGGTGTCGGATATCGAAACAAACCTGGCCAAAATGGGATCTTAAAAGGTCTAGACGCATTTATGCCCTAACTAGGAGGGAAATCTGCATATTGATAGGGGTATTAACCGGTCACTGCCTGATTGGTAGGCATGCAGAAAGGCTAAGTGTGCCCTACCGACGATGCTGCAGGAGTTGCAAAGATGATGAGGAGGAGGAAACAGTGGAGCACCTCATCTGCAACTGTCCGGCTTTAAGCGGCGTGAGAACGCGCTTTTTGGGAGTTCCGTTCCTAGATAGTCTAAGCCAGATCGCGGAACTGGACATAAAGGACTTGATGGGCTTCATAAAGTCATCTAAGTGGTTCGAGGAGGAGTAACGGTGTCGGTTTAGGAGTGTCAGTCCCGGGATTCTGCTATGTGGAAAATCCCAACAACTCAGGGATTTTCCATATGGCTGGGTCCCGGGGCTGACTTTCCTTGTGTTGGTGGTATCACAACGGGCCTTCAAAACTGGCCTAAGTGTGCCTCTGCGGCAGCCACTTGAACCTACCTACCTACCTAATTTTGGCTGCGGATAGCAAAAAAGGGCAACAAAAAAATTTAAGCAAAAAAAACAATCATCAACATAAATAATATAACATAGAGAAGGGCGGATCCACGGGGTGGGTTTTCAGGTTCAGGTTCAAACCCTTAGTAAAAATTACGCAAAAAATATATTTAAAATTAAGCAAAAAATACAGTAAAAATACGCGAAAAATACAGTAAAAATACGCGAAAAATAGAGTAAAAATACAATAAAAATTATACAGAAAAAAATTGTAAAATTTACATAAAAATATAGCAAAAATTACACAAAAATTATGGTAAAACATACGCAAAAATACAGTGAAAGAACATAAAGAATACAGAAAAAATTACGCAAAAAGTATAGAAAAAAAATATTGTAAAAATTACACAAAAATATAGAAAAATTACACAGAAAAAAATGGTGAAATTTATAAAAAAAATTAGTAAGATTTACATTAAAAATATAGCAAAAATTACATAAAAAAAAAAAAATATAGTAAAAATTACACCAAAGTTATAGTCAAATTAACACAAAAAACACAGCAAAAATTACGCAAAAAGTATAGAAAAAATTACAAAAAAAAAACAAAGTAAAAGTTACGAAAAAAATAAATGAAGTAAAAAATACACAAAAATAAACTAAAAATTACACAAAAGTTATGGTAAAAAATAAGCAAAAAATATAATGAAAATTACACCAAAAATACAGTAAAAATTACGCAAAAAGTATAGAAAAAATGACAAAAAAAAACGCAGTAAAAGTTACACAAAAAGTATTGTAAAAATTACACAAAAATATAGAAAAATTACACAGAAAAAAATGGTAAAATTTACAAAAAAAATTAGTAAAATTTACATTAAAAATATAGCAAAAATTACACAAAAATTATGGTAAAAATACGCAAAAAATATAGTAAAAATTACACCAAAATTATAGTCAAATTAACACAAAAAATACAGTAAAAATTACGCAAAAAGTATAGAAAAAATTACAAAAAAAAACAAAGTAAAAGTTACGCAAAAAATAAATGAAGTAAAAAATACACAAAAATAAATTAAAAATTACACTAAAATTATGGTAAAAAATAAGCAAAAAATATAGTAAAAATTACACCAAAAATACAGTCAAATTAACACAAAAAATACAGCAAAAATTACGCAAAAAGTATAGAAAAACTTACAAAAAAGCACAGTAAAAGTTACGCAAATGAAGTAAAAATTACACAAAAAGTATAGTAAAAGTTACACAACAAAAACAGGAAAAATCAACGCAAAAAATACAGGAAAAATTACACAAAAAATAGTAAAACTGCCAACTCATATTTTTGCGCTTAGCTAATACACATTCGGTAACTTTTTAAACGATTGACATAAGTTATACCTTGCCCATACTAACAAATGTGGATATATATTTTTTTGAAAAAAAAAAAAACAAGCATTAAAAGCCAGCTTTAAAGAAACTGTGAATGAAAAATGTCCTCGAAATTAAAAGGAAAAATCTGAACCAAAATCCTGGATCTGCCCCTGACCATAGAAACGTCTAGTCGGAATCAGGGAGGTAAATGAGCTTTTTATTTGCCAAATAAAAAAAAAACCAACAACTTTTGACTTGCGAATTATGAAGCATGATTTGGGTGTGCTGACGTCAGCAACATGCGTTGGTTGACACTGAATAAACTAAGAGAGAAGAAAGAAAGCAAATAAATGGCAGACATAAAAAGTACAAAGCACATATACAACTCACAAAAGCACACAGGTTCTAATCTAGCGAGATATAACTGACAGACGAAGAAATTTAGCTTTTAGACAGAATGGCGATTAGAGCGTGGGTTCTTAATAGAGGCACGTGTGCTAAACGAAATAAAATAAAATAAAGAAAGAATAGCTATCCAAAAATGTATTAACTAAAAACTTACGAAAAGTGCCTTTGGCGATTAATACAGTAAAAGTGGAACTGATAAATAGATTTGTAAGCGGAGAAGAAAGATAGGTGAGGGAGAAGCAAATGAGCGGCACCAAAGCAAGACATTTCTATGCGTCGAAAAGACTATCACCACTCAACAAGTGCACTTTGTTCAAACAATAGTTACGTACTTTTACTTTAAGTATCCACTTTCGAGCATGTTATCGGCTATTGTGATATTTCTTATAAGCTACGTCTTATTGTCAGAACGCCAATGGCACTTGTGTGTGGGCAGCAAAAATCCACGAGTAAGCTTTTAAAGATTTTGAGTGTTTAATGAATTAAAAGAAAAATGTATAATAAAATAAAAAATAAAACAAAATAATAATAAATTAAGAAATAAGATAATAAAAATTGCGACCTAATCAAAAGCTGACAAAAAATGTGCATTTTTATTGATTACTAGTTGGTGCCCGCGACTTCGTGTGCGTATAATAATGGTATGTGACAGCATTCATAAACACCTTTTGTTTGATACCCATAATGTACTAACACATTTTTGTGGAAATATTCGTCGATACCTCCGAAACCGGTCGAGCTATCGAAGTTTCAAGATATCTCCCAAACCATTTCAGATATTTCAATGAATCACATCGCATATTATAGCATTCATTGACACCTTTCGTTTGACACCCATATTGTACTAAGACATTTTTGGTCACCTCTGGTCCACATGTTGGGTGATAACCCCAAAACCCGTTGAGATATCGCAAAAAATAATATCTTTAACTTTAAGTTGAGCGCCTAGCAATCCAACGATTCAATTCCATTCAGTACTTTTAGAGTGTTACGATCACAAACATACAGACAGACATAGTCCACATATTGGGCGATAACTCCAAAACCGGTTGAGATATCGAAAAAAGTAATATCTTAAATTTTAAGTTGAGCGTCGTGCAATCCAATGCAAAAAGTTTCATTCAATTCCATTCATTACTTTCAGAGTGATACGGCCACAAACATACGGACAGACAGACACAAAAAATTTTAAAATGGTTGATTTGGATTCTACTCGCTTAATAATACTTCCCCCAATCAATTTTTTGTTGATATCTGCCATGTACAGACATCGACCTGTTACAATTTTATTATATTTAGAGATGATTGATGAAGATAAAATTATTGAACATTCAAAAATTAAAATAAGGGGCTGTGAATGTAAAACCCCACTCTCAGTCACAATCACCAATACATACTAAAAAATAAACTAACATAACTCTTTAGATTAACTGTCACGCGCTTATATTATACTATTTTTGTTTCACACAAAAAAAGGTAAGCCCGCGTCACGTTTTACATAATTAGCACCTGCGACACAATTTGAAATATTTTTTTTAATCTAAGATTAAGATTGTATTATATTCTAGATAGATACGTAGAGTCTGAAGTGACTCTCTATGCATAGATTAGGCAGCACCTTGAAATAGATAAACTTAAGTAGCAGATGGGTAATGATAATAACTAGAGGTGGGTAACGGCGCAATTTTATCGGTATTTATACAATAAGCGTTGCCTTATTCCGTACTTAAAAAAATATTGTCTCAAAAACGTATACCTTGACCAAGAATTGTCTTAGGCGTCGAAGCCCAAACATTTGATGATACAAGAAGAGTCGATATAAGAAGGAGTATCAGAACCTGAAACGAAAATATTAAGGGACGTGGTACCTCCCATACGAACAGGCGTAATATCTCCAAGAGGGTTCATGGTTTTGAAAATTAGTGTGGATACATGCGATGTGAGTATGGTACGAGAAAAAATGGGAGTAATTGGAAGAGGAGGTATGGCACCTCCGGTTGGTTGGTTGGTTGCAGTGCTGCCCAGTCAAATGGAACGAGCCCAAGTAGCGCGCTGGGCTCCATTTTGATGCACTAACTGTGTGAAACCAATTTAACAGTTTCTTTGCAACCATCTAGGCCGCAAATTCTACACGCCTCGTTGAACGGTAGCCCAATTATTTCCGCATGTTGGCCAAATAGCTAGTTTCTCGTTATAGTGGCTGTGATTCTAACCATCTCCATAGTAGGCTCTCTGTTCTGCTCCTGTTGTAGTCAGACCACGTTTCTATGGTAATCCTGCAGCTATATGAGGGGTACCACCTACGAATGGCCATAGCCTTGTATTTGTTATGCATGTCACTTTTGATTGCTGTGAGTGGGCGAAGCACACTAACTACTTCCGAGTTGTCTGCTGATGCCCCTATCCTTGCCAGTTTATCCCATTTGTCGTTGCCCTCAATGTTCCTGTGACCCGGAACCCAGATCAATTTGGTTTACGCGGAGTTTGCTGCTGACCTAAGCGACATTTTGCTATCGCTGATGGCCTTAGACGAAGTGATCGGCGAGTTGAGCGCCATAAGCGCTGCTTGGTTGTCTGAGCATATGCATACCTCCCTCCCTCCCTTCAGTTGACCCTCCTATTAGGTGTCCACAGGCTTTTTCGATACCAATTACTTCCACTTGGAAGATGCTGGCCGAGTCCGGGAGACGGTGGGACTGAGCGACTTGCAATTGCTCAGAGAAGACCCCTGTCCCTACGCCGCAGTCCATTTTGGATCCGTTCGGGAAGAGCGAGATTAAGGCGGAATATCTCTAAAAGGATTCAAGGAAGGTACCCGAAAATTCGTATGGTGATAAACGATATCAATGAAATTCCCCCAAAAAAGTGGAAGTTATTGGAAAAGAGGACGTGGCTTTTCCTATACAAACTACATTTTTCATTAGAGGATAATTATCTTTAAAAGGGTTTATGGCAGGAACCTTGAAATTGGTATGAAGATATACGATATCAATATAATTCTCACAAAATTAGAGTTATGGGAAAAGGGGCGTGGTACCTCCCATACATATCTTGTTATACTTCTCTTCCATCTCCCTTATTCCTATTGTGTCATTCTCTCGGTTCAGATTTTTTCCGTTTTTCTACTCTTTTTCTTCCTCCTCTTAATTTTTCTCTCCTTCTCTTTTTTCCCCTCTTCCACTTGACTAATGCTAATTACTATTTCCTTTCCAGGTTCCTCTTGGTGTACATATTCTTACTCATATTCCATTTCATCTCTCTTCTTATACCTTCCCTCTCCTCTTCGTCTTCCTCTTATATTGTTTTTCTCTCTTCATTACTCTCTCTCTCTCTGTTACCCATTCTCCCAGCTCTAGCACTAATCACGAGAGTAAGAAAGCTGCTAGATGACTTCTAATAGCACTTAACAAAAATAGTGAAACAAATTAAGACGTTATGCAAAATCTAATCAAAAAGGTAAAACTACTGCGTAATAGTCTCACATCAATCAACGTCTTGGCTTATCTAAAGTTTGCCAACAGCTATTGCTGGAATATTTCTAATAAACAAACTCATAAGCACATACATACATACAAAAGTGATGTATGCCATTTAACATGCAATGTTATACCAGACAAGCATTTGCTTCAACTTTGATGAAACTCCCTACGGCACACCAGTGCGTATACGCAACTTTTGTTTATAACCTAATATGCAGATGAACTACAACAAGTTTCGTACTGTATTCTGTTCTATCAAAATGACGACAGCTAAAGCCATCCGAATGATTTATTAACCACAAATTGTTGTTG
Organism: Campiglossa producta; assembly: GCA_964058755.1. Taxonomy (NCBI): domain Eukaryota; kingdom Metazoa; phylum Arthropoda; class Insecta; order Diptera; family Tephritidae; genus Campiglossa; species Campiglossa producta. Next base: position 157,161,875 of record CAXKVI010000001.1, read on the forward strand.
TGTTAAGGTTACACACCCCAGCTTATGCAGGTAAGATTTGTTTTATTTGCTAAGCAGGTGTGAAATTGTAAGATGCTTGCTGTGACATGTGAAAAACATGTCATCAACAGCATGTTGGCATGGAATTTCTATCAGCAAACCTAATGAGCTATCACAGCATTTTCACGCACATTTGTTTCTAGATAGTAGATATTTTCTTCGCTCATAATTAGAATGTTATGAACAGGGTAGCCACTATGCCTCTTTTTTGTACCAAAAATTATCACAAAAAGAGACAAAGATATGTGCTTATGTATGTATGTATATAAATATGAAAGAAGTCTTTAATATCAGACTCAAATATCATAATCAACGTGAATGTCTAACAAGCTCAAAGTAAGTATCATATATCCAGTATGTAAGCAAATATTTAGCCACATAAAAAGACAATACCTTACAAAGAAATAAAGCAAGGCAACAAAACAAAAAAGAAAAAAAAAAACAGAAAAAGAGTTCATGAAAAATTGCGTAGTTAATGAAAATTGAGTTCTATGTAAATACCCTGCTGCGCCATCACTTGCTGAGGTGATTGACTATCACGTTCAAGGCAAATGTTATGGAATATTTAGGTGAAATACAAAATTATCGCTAAACAAAAATTTCTGCTTATATTGTAGGTACCTACATATCTTCTCTCGAATTATGTTGGCAATAATCTTTTTTGTCCATGTAAACAAAAAAAAAAAAAAAAAAAAAAAAAAAAAAAATTGTTCAAGAAAATTACTCATTACAACACACACACACATACATAAAGTTTTTTATTCGATTATATAAATTGCTATTTATGAATGTTTTTAATATTATTTCCCTAGTTCAGATTGTGCGGTTATTAATTTTTGATAGTTATGACTGAAATAAAAAAGGTAACTTTAATTCATTTAGGAAGTCAATAATACGATATAGTTCAGAATTAATCTTTGAAAATGTCGTCATTCATCTATTCATGCGATAACAGCTTGACAGTGAAAGGAGTTCAAAGGTTCTAAATTGCAGCTTTAGTCTTTAAATCGCAGAAAAAAGTGAAATAAAAAAAGAAAAAAAAGTATAAAAAAAATTAAATAAAATAAAAAAATAAAAAACAATACAAAATAATATACATAAAAAAATAAACAAAAAAATTAAATGAAATAAAAAAATAAAAAAAAAAATAAAATAAAATAAAAATATGTAATATAATATAAAAAAAAATAAAATGAAATAATATAAAATAAAATAAAATGAAGTAAAATAAAATAAATAAAAAAAAAGTAAAATAAAATAAAATAAAGTAAGGTAAAATAAAAAAAAAAAATAAAATTAAATAAAATAAAATTAAATTAAATTATACAAAATTAAATAAAATAAAATCAAATAAAAAAAAATAAAAAAATATTCAAAAAAAAAAAATTAAATAAAATAAAACAAAATAAAAAAAAATTATATAAAATAAAATAAAAAAACGTAAAGTAAAATAAAAAAAATAAAATAAATAAAATAAAATAAAATAAAAAAATAAAATACAATAAAATAAAATAAATAAAATAAAATAAAGTCAAGTAAAAAAAAAAAAAAATAATTAAATAAAATAAAATAAAAAAATAAATAAAATAAAATAAAATAAAATAAAATAAATAAAATAAATAAAATACAAAAAATACAAAAAAAAACAATAAAATAAAATAAAATGAAAAAATGAAATAAAATAATATAAAATAAAATAAAGCAAAAAAAAAAAAATAAATCAGATAAAAAAAAAATAAAATAAAATGAAAAAATAATATAATATAAAAAAAATAAAAAATTAAAAAAAATGAAATAATATAAAATAAAATAAAATAAAAATTAAATGAAATAAAATAATATAAAATAAAATAAAGTAAAGTAAAATAAAAAAATAAAAAAAAATAAAATAAATTAAATAAAATCAAATAAAATAAAATCAAATAAAAAAAAAAATAAAAAATAATATAAAATAAGATAAAAAATAAAACAAAAAAAAAAATAAAAAAAAAATAATATAAACCAAAAAAAAATGAAATAAAATATAAAAAAAAAATTTAATTAAAACAAGAACAAAAAAATAAAATTATATTAAATAAAACAAAATAAAATAAATAAAAATGAAAAACAAATTATAATGAAATAAGGTAACAAA
>CAXKVI010000001.1:157169047-157184047 GCA_964058755.1 Campiglossa producta
TGATATTATTGTAAAATGTATCGTTCGACCAACACAAGCCAAAAAGACAGTTTTTACATTTTTGCGTGTATGTTTGTTCGAGCATCACTTAAAAACCGTCAACTAGAACTATATGAAATTTTCACTGTTGTGTTGCTGCATCTCTAACTTAAGAGTTTAGAGTCCCCCTTTCTGCTTCTTCCCTATTTGATTGTTATTTTTCAACACTTTGTTGCACGGTGTAGCGAAACACAAGCCATTTTAACACCCACTCAAATCACACTACAAAATTTCAACTACAAATTGCATTGAATTTTTTTTTTTTTTTGTTTACAAAGCAAATTAATTTTCTTGCTGTTCATTTTGTGGCGGCATTTCAAGGTGTTGCATTATTGCAAATGTAAATTCAAACTTTTTGCTTTATTTCTGTTGTAATTGACAGCTATCTTTCCTGCACTAAAACTTGCACCTCTGCCACTACGTTCAAGTATTTTGCACGCCTGCTGCGTTGACGTTAAAAGTAGCAACGCAATTGACAGCAATTCGCGGAAGGAAGTGCTTTAAACAAACAGCAAACGGCCAAAAAGAATATTTTTCATTTATTTGCAATTTTTTCTGTAAACTTTTTTTTCACAAAGAAATTAAAACAAGCTAATTTATTTCACTACTCGTTAAACATGTGACAGTTGCTATAATTTGAATGGGCGTGAGTGAAACTACGCACCACTTGTTGCCTGGGTAATTGCTTAGTTGCAGTTTCTTAGGCATTTTTATACCTGGTTGTGGTTAGTGCACAAGGTTTTTTAATTTTGCTGTTTTTAACGGTTTGCATGGATCGAAATACATATATATAGACTTGCCATTTTACATATTTAAGTGATATATTGGGACAAATTTTATGTATCTTAAGCAAATTTTTTATAAAATTTTATCTGCATTGGATACGACGGGAATAAAATATTTCCTAGTTGTTAAATGGATCCTATGCTCTAAGTTGGACATCTAGCTAGACTCCTGTGAAAATTGCAATCAATTCTAGTGAGCGGTTTTTGAATGATGCGTGAACGAACATAAGTATATACAGACGAAAATTTTAAAAACTTTTTTTTTTTGGCTTCTATTGATCTAATAAAGGCTTGTTTCCGTTTCTGTACAAATGTTCACGTAAGGAAATCTTGTTTTACTTGGAGTAAGCCAACTGTAGCTTCTCACAACCAAGTATATTATTCGACTTCGCCCAAACTTGTACTGCCTTATTCATTCGAATATTAATTTTGAAACAAAAAATGTTCTGTAAATAAAGTCGATGTTTATGTGTGTTTACAAACATTCGCATTTAACGATGCGGAAATAAAGTGAAATGTGTTTTCTTAGTATATTGTGTCTACAGCCGTAGGTGTTTTTATCTAGTTTTCTTAATTACTTTTCATACAATAGTTTAACAAAAAACAAAAAAAAAAAAAAAATTAAAAAAAAAAAATTAAAAAAAAAAAAAATTAAAAAAAAAATGAATAAAAACTATATACATATCAATTTTTAAACAATTTTATTTTATTTTTTACCGGGTCTCGGAGTTATGTGCTACGTGCTTAAATTGCGAAACTTAAAATTTGTTTTTGTTCAACTACTCCATAAATTTGTATTATGCTAAGCAAATAAATAAATTTTAATGGCACAACATTTTTTTTTAGTACTTATTTTTGCGAGCTACTTTCAGTGGAATTCGAGAACAAGGCACGTAGTCGATCGAGCCAAGCCCTCTTTTTTTTATTTTTTGATACCCGATCTGACTAGGCCTTGTTATATATACATATGTGGGTAAGTAGAAAAAAGTGTAAATTAACATAAACAAGAAGAATTTATTGAAAAAAAAAAAGAAATATCAAAAACAATAAGTGGACGCTTGCTTACAGTGTAGGTGATTTCGGTGTCTGAATTTTAAAATAGGATAGAATAAAATAAAATAATTTATAGAAAACGAAAAAAAAAATAAAACGAAAAAAAATAAAAAATGTTAATAAAAAAAATAAAAATACAAATAAAAAGTAAAATTTAATTTTTTCTGATCTGTTTTTGTTGTTTAAAATAAAGAAAAATAATAGAATACAAAAAAAAAAAAATTTACGAAAAAAATAAAACGAAAAAATAAAATAAAAAATGTTAATAAAGTAAATTAAAAAAAAATACATATAAAAAAACTTAAATTTTTCTGATCTTTTTTTGTTGTGTAAGGTGTTCTGAGTTCGATTCTCGGTGAAGTCAGTAATATTTTCTGATCTTTTTTTGTTGTTTAAAATATGGAAAAATAATAGAATACAAAAAAGAAAAAAAAAAAAAAAAATAAAACGAAAAAAAAAATTTTAAATGTTTATCAAATAAAATTAAAAAAAAAATATATATGTATAAAAAATAAAACTTAAATTTGTCTGATCTTTTTTTGTTGTTTAAAATAAAGAAAAATAATAGAATACAAAAAAAAAAAATTTACGAAAAAAAAAATAAAACGAAAAAAAGTGTTAATGAAGTAATTTAAAAAAATAATATATAAAAAAACTTAATCTGATCTTTTTTTGTTGTTTAAGGTGTTCTGAGTTCGATTCTCGGTGAAGTCAATATAATTTTTTTTTCAAAGTCAAAGAAAAAGTAAACAAAAATAAAATTATTTTTTAGAGTTCTTGTATTGACTTCATCGAGGAACGAAGTCAGGTGTTTTGAGCAATCAACCCAGGTGTCTACGATGACGCTATCGCCTACTTATGCTTGCCAGCATCTAATTCCAACTTTGTTCTAAATGACATTACACTTTCTCACGTTGCCTTGTTGCCTTCACCGAGATTCGAGCTTTTACTGCTATAAGCAGGTGTCTACCATTATGCCATCGTGTACTTATGCTTGTCGGCGTCTAATTGCAGCTTCTATGACAGTAATGACAGTACCTTCGCTTTTGGATTAACTGCAAATTCTGTCTGTTCAATCAACAGTTAAATGCAGTTTCTTCAACAAAAAATTCCGTTCAAATAACCAAATTTTTTTCAATTCAACATAACTTGGTCAACTTCAGGATAACAATGCAAGATTTTGGGTTTTATCAGTGCAATTTTTTCTGTGAAATAAAAGCCGTGTATGCATTTTGTTGTTGCTTTGCAATGAGTTCTATACCTTCAGCATCAGATCAATTATCGCCACTTTGATTTAACAATCTTGCCATATCAATTCGAAAGAGTCAACGTTGAAATGAAATCGTTAGCATTGTTGAATTGTTTTCACAATGAATCATTGTTAAAACTACTAAACTCTTTTTAGCACAACAAGAAAATGTTCACTTTGAGTTGTAAAAATTTCAATTCAACTCAAAATTTTTCAGAATTGCAAAATGTAATAATATTGTCAACGATCGAATCTAATTTTACAACGCTGTTTTCCTTCAGTGTAGATACTTCTAACACAGTACAATAAAATTGAAGTTTTTGAAAATCCCACCAGGTTTCTAAACGGTTTCTGAAGGCTTTGGGCGTGCTTAATCCAAATTTGAACCCAATTTTTGGGGTCACCCTAGGTTTTCTTTTTAGAGAGTGTTTTTTGAAAAGAGATCGGTAGTTGTAAAAAAAATTATTTTTTATATATATATTTATAATTTAAAATTTTTTTGAGGTCAAGGAAACTAATTTAGTTTTGGCTTTTATATTTGGCGGCATATGTATGTTCCATAGTGCAAAAAATTGGGTTATATTAAGTCATTGAGAAAAAAATTGTAAAAAATTAAAAAAAAAACTTTTTTACAACAACCGATCTCTGAACAAACTACACTCTGTAGAGAAAGCCTACACTCAGAAAATAGTTTCCTTATTTTGGCTCCAAAGACATGGCTTCCTTAAAGTAAGTAAAATATTCCTTAATTTAAAGACTTTTTTCCTCAAGCCATGACTTTGGAGCCAAATAAGGGAAATTTTTCTTTGAAATAAGAACCTTTTTTTTTTTTTGAGTGTAGGTGGACCCGAAAAATCTGACTTTAGATTCGAGTTCAGCATACCCAAAAGCTCTAGAATCCGATGAGAAACCCTCTGGGATATCTTGGCTGGTGTACAGTGTAATGATACAGTGAACACTTTTCTAAAAGCAGCCTGTTTTTAAGCTCTAAAACACAACCTTGCATTAAAACTTTTACTGCACATCTCCTATCAATGTCCCTTGAAATACTCGCATACTTAATTGGCAACTGCATTACGTCTACTTTTAACAAAGTTCGAAATGCAGGCGAGAAACAGTTTAAAAGGCCAGACAAATTATCCTTGACCTGTTGCTGTCTTGCCGTAGGGGAGATAACAAACTTTCACACTCACTCACAAATATCTACATCAGGGATCGCCAGTGCTTTCAACCTACTGAGTCATACAACAAAAACGTCACTATTTACATCGTGCAGGAATCACAAAAAAATTACTCGAAAGAATTATTATTGAACTAAGACAAAAAAAACAGTAGCCGCAACTAGTATGCAATTACTAATTGCAATTGTAGCGCAATTAAAAAGAAAAAAAACAAGGAAATACAACTACAAATGCATATGCATATAGCGGTATTACAAGAATAAAATGGAAGGGATTTTCATAGTTTCCTTGCTACAAAAGAGCCACATGATTTTGTTGTAGAGCCACATTTTGTTTTTGTGAGCCAGAAAAGAGCCACATAATGTTGTGCTAGAGTCACAGTGAGCCAAAACAGCCACTAGGTGGCGATGGCTGATCTACATCCTTGTATAAAACTAGGTATACTCATATCTACGTTCATATATTTTTGCGCTCAGTTAATAATAAAAAAAAGCATCAGTCTGCGCCAGGACGAGGTCAAGCCAGGCTAAACAGGCGACTGATTGGCCTTCAACTCAATTATGTGTATTGCATGCAATATTGAGCGAGTTGAAGGAATTGCTTTGTAGACCATGATATTCCTATTTCTGTTCATTATTTTTTATGAGGAAGTTAGAGATTGCTTTTGCAGTAATTAAGTAGGAATTTAGATTGAAGGGCAGAATTAAATGAAAAATAATTATGGTGACTTGTTTAGATGGACAATTTTCTAAAATTTTGAAAAAATTATACTTCACTTTATTACGCAAAATTCCACTAGTGTGTGAGCTTTACAGAGCTTTCTCACATAGAGCCTTGCACGGACAGTACAAAAACTCGAAGTCGATATTCTTGGGTGTAGGGGAGCTGTTTGTTGGTCTGGCAGGGTATTTTGCCATATTGCAAACTACATGGCGTCATCAAGGACATATGCAACGACTTCCCCACAATGTACAATACATATATAGTACGTTATCATTTATTACTTTAATAGGGTCACTGTCGCCACCACTTAGCTTTTTTATACAGAGTACGTGTACGGAAAACAGTAAGGCAATGAGATATATGAATGCAATCACAACAATGTGTGAAATGTAATGAGCAAATATATAAAAATAAATTGTCAGATTGAAAACCAATTTAACGTGATATTTACAAGACATAAATTGATGTAAACAATAAAAGTCAACTAGGTAGAGTAACAAGGAAAAATAATAAAGTGCTTGAAATTCAACCACAAAATCTTATTCTAATTTATTACGTTTTATGAAGTCCCTTTTCTTTGATTAAATTATTTTTAGTTGACCTTTTTCTAAGGTGTCCTTTCCTCCCACCTTCTTCAAATTTTCTGCATTTTCGTTTCTTTCCTTTCCTTTATTTTAATTTTCTTTCCTTTCCTTTATTTTTATTTTTATTTTTACTTTTATTTTCTTTCCTTTCCCTTATTTTTATTTTTATTTTCTTTCCTTTCTTTTCCTTTTCTTTCTTTTCCTTTCCTTTCTTTTCCTTTCCTTTCCTTTTCTTTATTTCCTTCCCCTTTCTTTTCTGGTTTCTTTCCTTTCTATTCCACTCCATTCCTTCCTGTCACATATTTTTCCTTCCTTTCCTTTCCTTTCCCTTCCTTTATTTTATTCCTTTTCTTTCCTTTCTCTTCCTTTCCTTCCAAATCCTTTTCTTGTTTCTTTCCTTTCCATTCCACTCCATTCCTTTCCTGTCATCTCTTTCCTTTTCTTTCATTTATTTTCCTTCCCTTCCTTTCCTTTCCTTTCCCTTCCTTTATTTTCTTTCCTATTCTTTCCTTTCTGGTGCTTTCCTTTCATTTCCTTTACTTTCCATTCCTTTTTTGCCATTTCTTTCCTTTCCTTTACTTTTGAAAAAATGCGCATTTATATATTAGATTATTGGGTACATCTAATAATTGTGAGATGAGTTCGATAGGGAAAAATTAAAAAAAAAGTAATAAAATTATTAAAATATATTTTTTCCTGTTTACAGCGTTAAAAAAACTATTTCGTGCGGTTACGTGGATGCTATACCTCAAGTTGGAATCCTAAAAATGCAACAGTGAAAATTGCATTAAGTTCTTGGGAGCAGTTTTTCAGTGATGCTCGAACAAACATATAAAAATTCTAAAACCCTGTTATTTTGGCTGCCCTCCGATGCATATTTCTTTAATATCTTTAATATACATCAACCTGCTACAATTTTATTGTATCTAAAGATAAAGCTTTAAACTAGCAACTAGGAAACAAAAGATGTCAGCTCATGCTTACGCAGGAAGCATTACAAGGCAAAGGACCTGCTCGCATATGGCCTTAGAAAAAAATAACAAAAGTAACAATAAAGAATAGACAGACAATAAACACGTATTTATGGTTGCCTCAAGAATAATAGAGAAAAATCGCAATAAGTTGCACCACTTTTCAAGCCGAGTATGGGGGGGCTTCGAAGAGAATGTGCACTTACAGTGCATTTGTAGTACACACATTTGGCATTCAACTTAACATTCGATAGAACAATGTATTTGCTTAAATAATCAAAACAAATATATGTTGTGTCAGTGTGCAGAGAAACCCACCAAAAAAATAAAGAGGGTTGTTTGGATCGGCGATAGGTGAAGCTTTTCAGTCGACTGGGGCGAAATTTTCGTTCTAGGAAGTTTTGCCGAAGTTATTTTCTCTTATGTTTGTATGAGGTCGTCTATGATAAAGCTCAAAAAAGCTAGATGTATATTGGAACGATTTTCCGTCATCCCTTGTCAAATTTGGTTTTGTAACAAACCGGTTTCGGCGATCTTCTCAGAACGAAATCAAACACTGAAGATGGCAGATCGCCGAAACCGGTTTGTTACAAAACCAAATTTGACAAGGGATGACGGAAAATCGTTCCAATATACATCTAGTATCCACCCTGTCGGAAAAACACAAAATCAAATCAACTCAAAAAAGCTCTCATAAACGTATCTAGCTCAAGAACACATTGCAATTTTTATTGCGTTGCAATAAGTTCTATATAAGGTGTTAATTTTTTGTGATTGATCATCATCAAGTTCTGTCTACTATCAATCATATAAAATGCACTGCCCACAATATGCAATAACAATTAACTAGGCTAAATAAAAGCTTCCATTAGAATATTATTTCAAAAATAAAATAAATTCATCAGTCATAGAGGTATGCCCTTAATTACAGCAACAAATGTACACCAACGGCCAAAATAATAGGAAGAGCTCATTTTTGAAATGTATGAACTTTTCTATTCGAATACATATATGACTGCCAAGAGTAGGGTGGAGATCAGGAGAGCAGTTACTAGGTACATGATTTCCTCGTTCACCGTCAACATCTATGGCTAATAATTGAGATATGAACCCTTTTTTTAATATCTATGTAGACTCCAGCGCCACCTAGCCATTTTCTTTATTTTAAGAGAGGTTCTGATCACCTATCAAACCAACGCATCAAAAACGAACATAATCTTATGTTAAATACAGATTTTGCAAATATAGCGCCATCTAGCGGGTATGTCTAGATCGTTTTGAGCCATTTCGTCACCAACAACATTATGTTTACAGATGACTACCAAGAGCACCATCAATAAGGTCCTGATAAATTTAGAACGAAAATTATTTATTATTCGCTCCTTCGAAGCCAGGTGGAAATCTAATGTTGAGTAGAGATTAAAGAGTTCTCTGGTAGCGACCGATGTTAATGTATGGTGATTTTTGTCTGGTACAGAAAGCAGCTGAGGGAGCTAAATTTTCTTTTTTTACATGGTGGCACTCAAGGGTTAACCGCAAATGGAGTTCTTAGACTGACAGAATCTAAGAAGTGGAAATCAGAAAACTGTGGACTGACAATTATTACATGACATTCATATCCGATGATGGTATTAAAATCGACACGGATTATACCCCAGCTGGAATCACTTGAACGATTTGGATAATATTTGGTATATATGTTGATAGTATGATTGATTCTAAGACTTTGCCACTTGGGGAGGTTTACAGGGTTGCCACGTATCTCAATTTTTTTTTTAAATTATGGAGCAAGATGTGAAAATATGGGCATCAAATGAAAGGTATTTTCAGCTCATGCCAACTAAAATATTTCCAAAAGTGGGGTTGTCTCCTATGGTTGCCTCCTAAGCGCAATATATTTGTATATCCGGTACTATCTCGAGAACCGCTCGACCGATTTGAATGAAATTTGGCACAGAGTTAATATGCTTGATTCCAAGACGGTATTGCCACTTTGGCGGTTTACAGGGTTGCCACCTATCTCAAGTTTGGCATCATTTTGGTATCTCTTGGGGGTAATTTTGGGGTCATTTTCGGATCATTTTTCGTTCATTTAAGAGTCTTTTTGGGATCATTTTACGATTATTTTGGGACCATTTTTTGGTCACTTTGGGGTCATTTTAGCATCATTTTGGGATAATTTTAAGGCCATTTTGGGATTATTTTGGAATCATTTTGGGATCATTTAAGGGTCATTTTTATTTGGGGTAATTTTAGGGTTATTTGGGATCATTTTGGGATCATTTTGAGGTAATTTTGGTATCATTTTGAGGTCATTTTGGACCGCTTGACTGATTTGATGATGAAGGGTATGCCAATATGGGTATCGAATCAAGGGTACTTTCAGACGTATTTCAACCACGATGTCTTAAAAATGAGTTCCTAGGTGCCAAATCGCCACCTTACTTCCTTTTATTTATTCCTTCGTATATTGACCGATTTGGATGAAAATTGGTTGTGGATAGTATACTTCATTTTAAGATTTTCTACTTGGATTTGTCACTTGAGGCGGTTTATAAAGCTGCCACCAAATTTGATATTTTTTCGGAAATCTATTTTGAAAAGTTTATGTGGGTAAGTAAGAATATTATACTTAAGTCTCTGTGAGTAGGTGATTAATGAGGGATTGGGTAGAATATATCTAGTTGCAAGTGTAAAACACTAAAATATAGACAAAAAATATTATTGAAAAAAGGGTGTTTCTATTATTTTGCCCATAACTGTATTTTATAGTTGTGCAAAAAATGCTAGTTTAATATGCATTCATAACAAGTAAACAACTCTATCAAAAGTCATGAGCTGTGGTTAATAATAAAAATTGTTTTGAATATAAATGCAAATGTTTAACGGTTTAAAGTGGCATAGCGCGAGAAAAAAGGGGCTTGTCCAATGTGCATACAACATGCGGATGCGGCTTTATGTTATGGCGTTTTAAAGTACAAACAGACAGCGTTTGGTTCAATTTCTCTTAATTGCATGCACTGTTGTTGTTATTGTAGTTGTTACGTCATTGTTTACACTTGTTATTCGATACAATTAAAAACAAAACTAATGAATGAGTGCAAAAATTAAGCTAATGCGCACAAGAATAACAATTATTAGATCAAATTTTTACAAAAAAAAATCATTAGCTTTCTTAAATATTTACCATTATCTCAAGAGATTAATCTTCAGAATTTAATCTAAATATTTTTCGCAGATATCTTTGGTTGCGGTAAAACCTTGAACTCACGCGCAGTCACATTATTGTTTTTTAATTAAAGTATATGCTAATAAACAAAGTCCAATTCTCACCTAAGCCCGCACATTTTCTCGCTTTTTCTATCCATCGTCTTTAGTTAACTTAATTGGCCACACAATTGTGTCAATATTTGTTTGAATATGGGAAAAATAGTCATGCTTATGCAAATACAAGTGGTGATATGAGAGTTATGTTTACAATGAAACATCTTTGTATAGTACTCAATACTTGTATGTATGTACATATGCATGTGTAGTATATACCCTGTAGAAAAGAAAATTAACAAAAAATGGACTAACTAGAAGTAGGCGCTTAATTTTAATCATAACTAATTGGCAGAGCGCCCCAAAAATGAATGCAAATTTAATATTGTATCATATATAGCGGACTGTGCAACAAATCACTGCCTTTGAATTTTTATAACGACAACAGGATCCTTTACAAGCATATTGAAAAACCGTATTCACGAAAAAGGGATATTGGAATTTCGAAAATATTTTAGTAGATTGCATTACAATATGTTTTCCAGCAAAAATAATTATGTAGGTATATCTTAAAACTTTGCAATTATAGTGCACTTTTTTTTAAGTCATACACGGCGTATGAGTAACATTTAGTTATTGATGTAAGAAAAATTCAGGTTACTGTGATACAAGTTTTGGTTGATATCTCCGAAACGGTTTGAGATATCGAAATAAAACTGACAATACTTAATACTAATACTTAAGGACCTCATGAACAACTTTCATTTGATACCCATATTGTAAAATCAATTGCTAGGGCCTGTCCACATTTTGGGTAATCCTTAAATATTTTTATATACATTTTCAGAACTTTTATTAGATTACAACCCTTTGAAATACACCGAGTTTTTAGAAAATTTAAGGATAATAATTTTAAAGGACACTACTTCCATATCCTGTAAGGATAATTAAAAAACGGTATATTTAGTCTATTTTTCAATCTTTTAACTTTAAACGAGCTAAACTTGTATATTCGTATATCCAGACTATCTCGGGAACCGCTTGACCTATTTGGATGAAATTTTGAATATAGATAGTATGGTTGATTCTCAGACTATCCACTTGGGGGTTGCCACTTGGGGCGGTTTACGGGGTTGCCACCTATCAAATGAAAGTATTTTCAGCGACATGCCAACTAAAATATTTTTCAGTAGGGTTGTCACCTTACAGCAGTATATTAGTATATCAGGACCATTTCGGGAACCGCTTGACCGATTTGGATGAAATTTGGCATATAGATAGTTGGGCGTTGCCACTTGCGGGGTGTACAGGGTTGTCATCTATCTTAAATTATGGAAGTAGATATGCCAATATGGGTATCTAATGAAAGGTATTTTCGCCGACATACCAACTAAAATATTTTCAAGTAGGGTAGCCGCACAGGGTTACCATTTTATCGTATTGTATTTGTATTGTATATTTTTGGGATCATATTTGGATTATTTTAAAATTATTTTGAGATCATTTAGGGGTCATTTCAGAATAATTTTGGGGCTATTTTGAGAATATTTTGGGTTTAATTTTGGATTAATTTGGGACAATTTTGAGGTACTTTTCTGATCATTTTGGGATCATTTTTGGATCATTTTGGGATAAATTTTGGGTCATTTTGGGAACATTTGAGGGTATTTTTGGGGTCGTTTTGGAATTCTTTTAGGATTATTTTGGGAACAGTTTTGGATAATTATGGGATCATTTTAGGGTACATTTTAGGGTGTTTTTGGGGTCATTTGGTAATCATTTTTGGATCATTTTGGGATCATTTTAGGGCCATTTTTGGGTCTTTTTGGGCTCAATTTCGTATCATTTTGGGGTCCTTTTGGGATCATTTTAGAATTATTTGGGGATTATTTTTGGGTAATTTTGGTATCATTTTGGGTAAGTAAAGTTAGAGCTAAATTGATTTTTCATTTCATTTAATTTCGTTTTTTTAATTTTATTTGATTTAATTTTGTTTTTATCATTTAAAAGTTAATTAAATTTCATTAAATCAAGGAAATTCCTGCAGGGCACGTACACTTGCTATGAGTAGTAAGTAGCTGTGTTATAGTACAAGTACATCTCAATTCGCCGTTAGTTGGATAACAGCAGAGTAAACATATTTGTACAAGTACCCAAGCTTAGGTACAACTCGTGACTTATCAGTACTCAAAACAAACAATACTCGAAAGCAAATAGCAAAAATAAAAATTTAAACACAAACAAGAATTGTCATTATACATTTATAATTTGTTATTGTTATAGTTTTGCTGATAAAGGTTTTTTTTTTGCATGCAGCGTTTTGTTACAAAATACAAAAACAAAAACAAAAAATTTTTACAATAAAAGATAATTAAAAAGCAAATAAAAATAAATAAAAAAATATAAAAAATAAATAAATACGCAGATAAAACAAAAAAAAATATATATATATACACATACATAAAAAAAAAAATGGAATGCAAGCAAAATTGCAAAATGATCTTATTCAGCAGAGTGTTGTTTGTTTATTAAGTGTTTGCATTACATAAAAAAAAAATTATTTACTCAAGTTTTTTGCACTCAAGTTGCTTGTGTTGGTGTAAAGAAAATTTGTAATTGATAGAATTGCAGTATGAGTAAATATAAACAAGCTGAGTTGATTAATTATTTACTTTTAGTAATTTTATGCAAAAAAATTATCATAACTAAGGGCTTCCAAGATATTATTATTATTTATTAAGCAATATATACAAATATACAACTTAATTTTAGATAGATATGGCCATACATACTTCAATAATTTTACAAGTATGACACATGGCCCCTATAAAGTTATCCGTTTAGCTGAGATAATATCCGGGTAGCTGAAAATACTCAGATAGACAGGGCTACGGGCAAAAATTGGAAAATAATATTTTATTTTTCTTTAATTTTATTAATTTTTTTTAATTTCATTATTTTTCGTTTTATTTTATTTCGTTTTTTGTTATTTTTTATTTTATTTTATTTTATTTTAATTAATCTTTTTTATTTTATTATTTTTCATTTTATTTTATTTTGTTTTTTTTTTTTATTTTTTTTTAATTATTTTATTTTATTTTTTTTTTCTTTATTTTTTTTTATTTTGTTTTATTTTAAGTCTATTTTTTTATTTTATTTTTTTATTTTTTCTTTTGTACTTCGTTTTTTTTTTAATTTTAGTTTTTTTATTTTATTTTTTTTTTTATTTTATTTAAAATTTTTTTTTATTTTTTTTAAATTTATTTAATTTTATTTTATTGTTTTTTATTTTATTTCTTTTTATTTTTTTAATTTAATTTATTTTACTTTTTTTACTTCATTTTATTTTTTTATATTATATTTTATTTCATTTTTTTATTTATTTATTTTTTTTTTCTTTTAATTTATTTTATTGTATTTTATTTAATTTTTATTTTATTTTATTCCATTTTATTTTATTTTGCTTTTTTTTGTTTTTTAATTCTATTATTTTTTTCTTTATTTTATTTTTTTTTGTACTTTGTTTTTTTTTTCTTTTAATTTTAGTTTTTTTATTTTATTTTTCTTTTATTTTATTTAAATTTTTATTTTTATTTTTTTTTTAAATTTATTTAATTTAATTTTATTGTGTTTTATTTTATTTATTTTTTATTTTTTTATTTTATTTTATTTTACTTTCTTTTACTTCATTTTATTTTTTTATATTATATTTTATTTTATTTATTTATTTATTTTTTTTTTCTTTTAATTTATTTTATTGTATTTTATTTAATTTTTATTTTATTTTATTCCATTTTATTTTATTTTGTTTTTTTTTTTTGTAATTTTATTTTATTTTATTTTTCTTTATTTTATTTTTTTTGTACTTTGTTTTTTTTTTTATTTTAATTTTAGTTTTTTTATTTTATTTTTCTTTATTTTATTTTATTTAAAATTTTTTTAATTTTTTTTTTTAATTTATTTAATTTTATTTTAGTGTGTTTTATTTTATTTATTTTTTATTTTTTTAATTTAATTTTATTTTACTTTCTTTCATTCTATTTTTTTATATTCTATTTTATTTTATTTTTTTATTTATTTTATTTTTTTCTTTCATTTTAATTTATTTTATTGTATTTTATTTAATTTTATTTTGTTTTTTTTATTCTTTATTTTATTTTTTTATTTTATTTCATTTTATTTTATTTTTTTTTTTATTTTTTTATATTTTATTTTATATTATTTTGTTTTATTTTATTTTATTTTATTTTATTTTTTTATTTTTATTTTATTTTTTTTTTATTTTTTTTTATTTTATTTTGTTTTATTTTATGCTTTTTTCCTTTTTTATTTTATATCATTTTATATTATTTGTTATATTTTATTTTATTTTTTTTTTTGTTTTATTTTCTTTATTTTATTTATTTTTTATTTTTTTATTAATTTTTTTTTCATTATATTTTTTTTATTTTATATAGTAGTAACAAAGTTATTTTTTTAATTTTTGTTTTATTTTATTTAATTTTTTTTTAATGAAAAGAAAAATGCTGATATTAAATTTACCACTTTGGGACGGGGGACTGGCTGCATTTCGCACTTTTTTGTAGGACAACAATGCTATTGAACTACATACATATGTCCATCACTGACAACGAACTGTGAAAAAAATAGTTTGTTGTTAATAAATATTTTGATGAAGTTATTTTGACATATCTGAGTCGTCGGACCCACTTTGTGTCGAAACCAATTTGTAGAACACATATGTACATTCTTGAGTTGGTTATGACAGTGGCAGGTAATGAAATGGACATATTTCACGCCCCCTATCTCTCAAGGGTAGCTCGACGATACAAAAGTAGGGCGTCTCGGGGAAAGAAAGTCCTCAGAAAAATTTAACTGGTTATTTATCAAAATTTTTTGCTTATGGCGGCTCTCGTACTATAAATATTATTATCAATGGGTCAATAAAGCCAATTTTATTTGCGACTGTAATAGGTAATCAATTTCTCAAATAACAAAAATTGAGTATATTTATTATGGTGGCATGCCATAAATCAACAAACCATCATTGCGTAAATTATAACATAAAATAAACACAATTTTTGGTGATCCAATTACGATAAATTGGTGGTTACACGCGTTTGCAATTACGTTGTGTGACGAGCGTTATGG